>KN817700.1:0-52916 GCA_000827495.1 Hypholoma sublateritium FD-334 SS-4 | reverse complement strand
ACCCTACTGCACCGCCTCCTATGAGGGAACACGGAACCTTTGTAAACGGTGCTGACCGCCTGGAGACCATTCTGACAGATTCCAATCTGTGTATGTTCCCCCCGCCCTCTGAACCATCGTGTTCCCCAATGAATACTCGGCCCACAGATGAGCAGCCAATGTGGGCTGTTGTTGACGTTCCTTTGGAKCAGCCCATCCCTGAACCCTCTAATACGCCTGCTAATAGCAAGAAAGCTCTAGCCGCACTTGAGGATTTCTTTGCCAAACGTCGCGAGATACATGAGCGTCGTATAGCTAATGAAGATCCAGTGGAACGGCAGCGGCGCCTGGCACGTGAAACAAGCGCACAGTCTCGAGCAACTTTTGCTCGGAAATCAACAGTTTTCGAATGGGTGGACGCAGGCAATGGCGTCTACGAAAGGGTACAGCTTCAATCAAAGCAGGCTGATTTTTATTGGTCAAATTACACTAAAAATCAGCGCCACTACACGAGCTACAACAACCAATGGGATTTGTGCCCCCAACTTCCCAAGTACAGTGACGAGTTCCCTGATGACAATGATCCTAACGACGTGGACTATGATGATGGGTATTCAGACGACGATAGCTTTGTGCCAATGAATCCCAAGGCATCTTCGGCGCTCGCTATTCCACAGGACGGGCACATAACAAGCACGCTTCTTGATGTACAGAGTACTCTAGAAGACTCTCGCATGTCAGTGGATGACGAAGAAACCCCGCTCCCTTCGGTAGCAGAACACATCACTCTCGACACGTTCCTGCGCGACCGTTTTGGCTACAGTCTAGCTCTACCGTTCAAGTGGCCTGTTCAGGCAGGAAACCAGCGCGAAGACATGGACCAGTGCACGCCTTCGACAAGTTTGAACAAGGCACAGGCAGCGGGCCATGGAGACAAGCCCGCTCACAGTGAATATACGCTGCAAATGTCAACTCCCATTCGCCATGATGAACGTAGGCGCTATGAAGCGCCTCCGGCATCGCAAACGTCATCTTCGTCGCGCCGTGATGATTCGCAGCGGCCAGGGGCCGCACCACCACCCCATACGTCGTCCTCGAGTCGCAGGAATGCCAGCAAAAAATCGAAAGGATCAGCGGCCACGTTGCGGCCGTCGGCATCATCTCTCTCTGATAAGGGCAGTGCAAATGTTCAAGATACTGGGGGTGCAATACTTTCACTGTCAAAAGCGCTGATGAGCCTATCGCTTCAGGCAGTTGAACTTGACGTYGGCGCCGAGGCTGGTACCATCAACCTTGTTAATACACTAGCTAATGCAAAGGGTACATTTATTGATCTCCCTGCTAGTTTCGACCATTCTCCTGCAAGCCCCTCGCCTCTCTCGCTGATGAGTGACGCACTGGAAATTCGGATTATCGCGACATGTACTCCTGCTGTTTATCTTCTGCGTAACTTGGGCGGGAGTCTTCTGACAGATCCATGGATGATTGCCACGAAAGATGCATCCACGGTGTTGCTGATCTTTCGAAGGAAATGGTCGACTATTGATATCATTGCTCGTGAGCTTACTCGGCGTGGCTGTCGGTTTAACACAGTCAAAGCAGTTACTACCCCGCCTCCCCCTTCACTGCCACAGAGCGCGCCTCTCGGAATCCGTCTGAAAGGCTACAAGAGCACACGCGAAGACTACGAAGAGTACTTGCGACGCCGTCAGCATCTTCTTTGTGGACCCAAGGGACGCGCCGCGCTAATGCACGGTGGCATTATTGCTCGTATCGCCCGAGATACCACAGATCCGGGCGCTGTGCTTGATGGACCACTCTACGGAGATACTGTCATTTGCCAATGTGATGATCTCTATCTTGTCGATGATCAACTCACGCAAGCCGATAAAAACATCATATGCGGCGTTTATTTGACACAAACGGAACAGTCTCCCGAGGGCGAGGAACTTATAGACGGTGCAATTCGACAGCTTTCGTGGTGGCCACAGGATTCATTATGGACGGTGATGGGGTGTTACCTGCAGACCGAATGGACGGACTTGGCGGAAGCGTACTATGAGAAGCGGTGCAATATCCTGCAGGAAACCCAGCTAACAATCTTCGGTGTAACTGAGTGGCGGCAGACATTGCGAAAGGCAAACGCGTGGACAAAGAAGATCGAAGCAGGCACCGAACGTTACCAACGTGAATATCTGACCCATTGCTATCACGAAATCCTTCTGGTAAAATCTTGTATACAAAATAACATTTTATCTCTACTAATTGTTGCATTAGCAGGCCAACCGCAAGAGAATCAACTCCTGAGCGTGGACTACTGTAAGTCTATAACAGACGCTCACCCTTTGCAATTTATTTATCGAAATTTAGTAGTATATGTTATTGTGTACATACTCCGCCGTCATTGAGCCACGGCTTTTGCTTGGTATTTGGGGATCGCGCGCCTAATTTTTGTAATTGTACATAGCTCCCCAGGAAGAACAATTAGATCAAATTAGAACATATAGATGATGTGGGGATCGTCGATCCCCACACTGTGAGACACCGTGTATACAGAAGGTAAGTTAATTTATGCCATATGAACAGGCGCGCATTCTTCTGCGCTTTACCGGCGTGCGTTAGGCACTGGATTGCCTGCTGGTCTGCATTGGCTATCATGGACGCACATAAGACCCGAAATACCGAGTAAATTCATTGTAGTTGCAATACATGAGCATGCGGGGATTATCAATCTACACRTACACCTGAGATACAACAGAATAAAGTACAAAATACATTAATAAATACGTGGGGATCGACGATCCCCATGTACTTGTGTATCGAAATGAAACAAAGGAAAAAATGCATTGATAAATGCATGGGGATCGCCGATCCCCACGTACTTGTGCATTGCAACGAAATAAATAAGAAAATACATTGATAAATACGTGGGGATCGACGACCCCCACATACTGGCATATTGCAAAATAAAGAATGATATACATTGCTGAATACGTGGGTAGTGACGATCCCTACGTACTCGTGTATCAAAATGAAACAAAGCATAAAATACATTGATAAATACGTGGGGATCGATGATCCCCACGTACTCGTGCAGTGCAACAAAATACAGAATAAAATACGCTGATGAATACGTGGGGATCGACGATCCCCACGTACTCGTATTTCAGCAAAATAAGGAATAATGTATATTGATAAATACGTGGGGATCGACGATCCCCACATACTCATGTACTACGATGAAATGAGGCGTAAAGTACATTAATAAATGCATGGGGATCGTCGATCCCCACGTTCTCCCATTCTGACAAAATAAAGAATAACATATATTGATAAATACATCGATCCCCATGTACTTGTGTAGTACAACAAAATGATAAATAAACACATTGATAAATATGTGGGGATCGTCGATCCCCATGTAGTCCCATTGTGACAAAATAAAGAATAACATATATTGATAAATACGCRGGGATCGACGATCCCCACGTACTCGTGTAGTGCAACAACATGAAGAATGAATAACATTGATAAACACGTGGGGATGGTTGATCCCCACGTACTTGTGTAATGGGATAAAATAAAGTATAAAAAACATTGATAAATGTGTGGGGATCGACGATCCCGATACCGTGAGCCCAAGTTCAGAGTTTTCCCGCTAATGCACGGCAAGTGAAGCACGAGTACGCGGAGCAACCGCGAATGAGGCTATTGTGGGCACTATGACRTAGAGTGACATAGAGGGTCGCACATTGTGTACATTATGGGACCACAACAAGACCACGAGCACTCGTGCATCAAAAGAAGTATTACAATGAACAACACCTATTCTTATAGATATTGTGCAAGATTAGGAGAGCATGGGAATCATCAATCCCCACAGACATGCAGCAACTGAATATTGAATGCAAAATTAATTTTTGCATGTTTAAATTTTACTGAGCACAATCCCCACAGACACACACCAAGTGGATATCATTCACAAAATTAATTGTGTGGTGAAATTTGACCAAGCATGTCCATGGGGATCGTCGATCCCCACAGATATGCACCAAGTAAATATCACTCGCAAAATAAATTTTAGCATGGTGAAATTTTACTGAGCACATCCGTGGGGATCGACGATCCCCATAGACATGCAGCAAGTGAATATTACATGCAAAATTGATTTTTACATGGTGAAARTTCACTGAGCACATCTGTGGGGATCAACGATCCCCAGAGACACGCAGCAATTTAATATTACCGCCAAAATCACTGCACGCAACCTGTCCCTTGCACATCCCTAGCATATCACTAGTCATCTCTAGCCCATCTTTAGCCATTCCTAGCCCATCCCCAGCCTGTCCCTAGCCCGTCCCTAGCCCAACCCTGGGCAAAACCCTACCCAAATCCCTAAATAAAATGCCCCATAACCCGGCTAAGTAACAAAATGGAAAGACGAGTCGGCAGTGTGCGGATACAATACCCCTCTGACCGCTTTTCGTCGCGAAGAAAATCGGGGAGCGAGGCATGGCGGAAGGATATACCTTCTTTTGGATCAATGATGAGGAGTGATGTCAAAGGTGCCAACATTGTATGGACATCGTCTTCTGTTATCTCAAAGAAAAATAACATGGCGTCAAAAGATTTAGGGTAATCTTCCGCGAAGATGGTGAACGTGAGCAGATCAAGAACAGCTGGCTGGTCATCCACTTGGGAAAATATATGTTGATATAGAGCATCAAGTTGAGCGTACGGAGTTAATCGTCCGCAAGGACGGAGGCCCCGAATAATCTCAAGTCGTGCAGAAGGATTTGAGGACGGAGTAGACAAGAACTCAATCACTACGGACGCATAGATGAATTGACCCGACGATTTTTGGATAATTTCCTGGATATGATCTGGTGACGGCCAATCATGCATGAGGCGATTACGAAAGGGGTGAGTCTGCTTGATATTGTCAAAGCTGTCAGTGAGGAAGTGCAGTATATCTGCGTCAGGCTCATAGTGGTCGTCCAGCGGGAATTGGGTGAGAACTTCGGCCATATTCTGGGCATTGAACGCCATCTGCAGCTGAGTCTCGCAGCGACTTCCAAAAAGGACAATGAGGGGTAGAGGTTTGGTGAGGAGGATTTTTGAAATTACACTTATGATGTTCATCTGAGCGGCATCTCCGCTGCACTCATCTAAGCCATCGATTATCAGAAGAAGCTGCCAGTTCGGGCAAAAAAGTTGAAGGGGTCGAAGGGGCTGGATGATGAGGACGTCAAGTTGGGTTTCGAATGACTGATCAAAAATGAGAGGGTTCAGTTCTATAATTTCAAGGATATAATCCCTCATCCCGGGAAAGAGCTGGATGATCTGATACACCAGGGTTGCAACGAGGGGGTCAATTTTGTTCCGTGTGTTATCGGTGCGGAAAAAGAAGAAGCTCGCCACCTTCATGCCTCGCTGGATGCAGATCTCCGCTATTGTTTGGCATATTGCCGACTTTCCAGCTCCAGCAGCTCCGTTTAACCAGGCAATCCATTTATCCGGAGAGATGTTGCCTACAATCCAGTCAAACAGCTCCTCCAAGACGGCTTCCCGAGTACGTTCGTGACATCGCGGGGGGTTAAATCGTTCCTTTGAGTTGTGGAATGCGGCTGGCGCGACATGCTCTTGCAGAATTTGAAATCCGCTCTTCTCCGCTGGTGTACGCGGTCGATTAAACATCAGTCCAGTAGATGATTAAGTGGCGGTCCTGAGTGAAGTGGGCATACCTCTCGTATTGTGAACATTGTTCGTAAACTGGCCGCCGTTGATGGTGAAGTGACTTGCACTTTCAAAAAATGCAAGAGACGGACGGGAATGTGAGTTAGCCATGGGTGTTCAGGGAAGCATCAAATTCTGCGTGGGTCTGACAAGGGGAGCGTTAAGAGTGATTTGAGAGCAGTACAGGGCAGTGCTGAACGTGGAAAAAAAATGCACCGAATACTCATATTTGCAGCGCCAACTAGACATGAACTGCATACGTGTGGTCCTTGATATATTTATGCATCATGCGTGATAGCAGACGCTTGGGTAGGGACGTTCCTGGACTTAATTATCTGGCCCGGTCTCCAGGTTATCTCTACCCCTTGTTCATCATCGGTGAGCTAGAGAGGCAGATGGAAAGCAATAAACGTCGTATGGAAACTACAATATCCTACAGAAAAAAATAGATACAGCAGGATCTGGAATGAACGATGAACAGCAGGCAGTGCGCGGGCAGTGTATACATATACACTGCACGCCATCAATACAACACCAATGAGAGGACGTGGAGTTATATCGGGCCTGTGCATGGCGGTGCATCCTGTGCAGCTGGACGGCAGTCAGCGCGTTTCGCATACCTAGCAGCAGAAGCGCGTCCTTACCAGCGAGAAAATCTAGAAAGCAGCTAATTTTGGTCGCCCATATGAGCTGCAATGCGGCTACGCAGCATAATAAAATCGCGAAGCACATATAAGTACCGACACAAGCGGAACAGACGCAGAGCGTCGCAGGCAAAATGGAAAGGCCGAGCGACTGTTAATGTCGACGCAGACGTAGCGGCAGTAGAGCCCCCCTGGGAGCGGGTGGCACGAGCAGAAGCGAGCGACTGGATGTGGACATTGGCGCAGGTGAAGCACGGTGAGAGCATAGTAATGAAAGCGCGGCCTGAGCAGCACCAGCACGGCCCAGCACAGCAGTGGAAATCGAACATGGGCGTCAATACAGGCATAGCATCAGAAACGTGTCCTCATTGCATCACCAGGACGGAAGGCAGCAGGCAGATATCGGTGTGCTTACAGAAGTTCGCCGAGTATATCAGGACGGAATGAACTTGAAGTTGCTGAAATCACGATGGGCGTCAGTGCAGGGGTAGAAGCGGCGGCATGTCCAGCGATAGCAATGATCATCAATAGAACGTTTCCATCAAAGCGAGCGAACCAGAGCCAGGAATAACGGCGATGGGCGGTCGTATTCTGCGTCTCAATGCGAAAACACGGCCGCGAGGATTATTGTAGAAAGACTGCGAGCGGCGAGAGGAAATGAAGTGCTCACCACGGTGCTCAGAACGAGCGCTGATTAATACGGACGGAATTGAGTCAGGGCTGTGTATCACTGTCACCGTATACAAGGAACTACGACTGGACGACGTCGTGTGTGAAGTGAGAGCGGTGCTCATCGTTTGGCCTCGGGATTCGACCGGCCCGAGTGCTTCACGTGACGAACGCGTATTTTCGTTTTTCCCTGCCCTGAGTCCCCTGACGCACACTGCGGCGCTGCTGTACTTCAAAGTGTACGCGTTTACGTCTGGATTCGAAGTCTGTAAGTACGTGCTTTACTTTATATATTACTGCTTGTTCTCACTGTGCGCAGCATCGTCCTGTACTCGACACGTGGTTATAGTCTGCGCCATACCCCTCAACGTCACCACGCACCCGCGCCACCTTCTCACCTTCCAAGGGCCTCTCCTTCCGCGCCGCGTGCCGTCTCCCAATCTACCGTGCGCCCGTCTCCACCCACGCATCCCCTCCAGCAACGTTCACCTGCACTTGGCTGAGCCTTCCATGGACACCGCCTGCATCGAAGACATCCACTCAACCCCACAAGATAGAATTCGCCGGTCTGCGAGCCTGAGCTCGCTGCCCAGTCTGGTCGTCGGCGCTCCCTTCCCTCGCTTCCCCGGCTAGACATGCGGGCGTGCATACTGGCTTTCTGGCGTACAAGCGGCTTTGGAGGAACAGCTCACGTACGTCGTCGCTCGCTGCGCAGTCAACACCGGTGTCTCCATCGCCGCCTGCGTCGAGGTGATGGTCCAGCCGGCGCGTACGGCGAACATATCTTCTGTGGCCAGGCCTCTCCCCTCACCGAGACCTCAGGCCGCGAATCCAGCACACGGAGCACCGTGTTATCCTCCGCAAAGGACGCGCCGACTCTCTGATCTCAAGTGAAGGCATGCCCAGCGTGTTTACTGCCCCGCCGTTCGCATCAGCGCTCACCGTGTTTCAGGTTCACCATCCGCCTCGCTCTCACTCGTGCTCGCAGAAACGGACGACGCGTGTACCCGCTGGCACCACCCGCATTCGCGCTTTCTGCACATACCCAGCATATCGACGCTGAGGAATAACCCCCGCTTCACCTCGTATCAGATGACGCCCAGCGGCACACCACCGCCTCGCCGCTAGCCCTCTTCCCCTCTCTCTTGCGAGCCCGCTCGAAACGTCCGTCGGAATGCGCTACACAGCGTATCAATATATCGGCGCGACCAGTCAGAGCGTTGGGACACTCATATCCCAAAGACGATCGAGAATCCGATTCTGATGAAAAATGACCGCGTCATGAAGTGGATGAAACACAATATGTAAATGGAGAAGACGGCTCTGGTGAAGTAAGTGTTCGTCTCTGCATATCCGACTTCAATTCATCTGCTTACATATCTTCGCAGGCGGGGGAAATTTGTCAAGGGTGGCGGACAACGTATTTTATTTGGTCAATTAGAACTCGACGCAGCTCCGCTTATGATGACCAGCGCCTAGAAGCGCTTATTATGACGACGCACATGTCGTTCCTATCACCGTCTGACCTCAGCACTAGAAGTTTCATTGCACCAGGTAGGCGTATCTGCACAAACAAATTTGAAGGATTGACTATCAAAATCAATCAAATACATGGGTCGATACGATACACGGGCATGTACTCGAAAGAAAAGTGGATATTAAATACGGAGTCGAAGGACTTTAATGAAAGGTGAGGAACCGATTCGATAGGTAATCATCCGGATTGAATTCGAAATTCTGGAGGCCGTAGTCGCGCGCCAGCGGAGAAACGCCGTCAATAGCATCCGGATAGCATAGATCGGCGAGAGGGAACGGGGTCTGGAGGTAGCAATCGACTTGACCCGAAAGCGGCTCCGATGTCGCAAAGGAGTCCGCTAGTAGGAGAGTGTTGGTCCCGAACTCGAGGGACGGGGGAAGACCGTCAATGAGGATATTAGCGTGATCGACCTTGGCGTCACCCATGCGAAGCTGCGAGAAGGTGAATTCGGCGCGCTCGGGAAGTGCGAGAAGGGGTAGTGTGCACGGTGAGACGGTCTGAGACGGCACAGCGACGCGCGTGGGCTTCCTAGTACGCGTGCCCTTGGGACTCGGCGAGTACTGGTAGTCCGGGTGCTCGATCTTGTGGAGCATCTGCTCCATGCGCGCCGTCTCCTGGTACGTGTATTTTTCCGCGTCAGTCATCGAATTCCAGACGCGCGCGGCCTGCTTGCTGAGCTCGTGCTGGAGTCCCTTCCCCGCCTGCTTCTGTGCAGAGATAAACGCGGAGCGGAAAACGAAGAAGGCATTGCGTGGGCGGCGAATATGAGAGGGATCGCGGGGGTGGGAGGGAGATTTTCTGTTGTGTTTTAAAGCAGGAGGGAAATGACTGGTGATGGGCTCGGAGCTGTCGGACGGGTATGATGTGCACGAGGAGGTCGGGCTGGAAGCCAGGGTGTCGGTCGTCGAATAGGCGAGTGGATCTGGAGATGGGAAGCTCGAATAGGGAGACAGAGTCGCCTCGTGGTTCCAGGGATAAATCGCGTAATTGTTCTCTGAAAATAATAGATGGGATAATTAGACTTTGAAAATAGATTCGCAAGATAAGTGGCATACCAAACGAGAAATCTCTGGCAGTATTTGATTGCCCGGTAGGCCACTGGGGGCCTTCGTTATTGTAAAGGGACATGATAGAAATGAATACGTGTCAAAGAAATGGTAAAGCGCGTCGTAGAAATCGAGGAAAGAGAAAACGAGTGCTCAATGAGCTCTGAATACCAATTACTGAGTACTTACCTTGCCTGCCAAATCTGTCACCTTATGAGGGTTAGCGACCGTAATCGAGGGGTTTCCCAAATTGTAGCGCATGAAAGTTACCCCTCGTCAATATCACCTCGTTGTGTGAAGGGAAAACGAGGCAGAACGAGGCAGGGTTCGCACCGACATTCCGTGCACGGGGTTGCTGATAACCAATCGATGACAATGGCCAGGTAGTATTTCGGTGATAGAGATACTTGTGGGCGTGGCGTGGGCTGGAAAACAGATGTTTGCAGATCTATGGTTCACTCAGATACCAATGGAAGGCAATACGGGCGGGCAGTCGGTTAGGCTCTGCTGGTTCAACGAAGTTGTAAGTTGTTTTGTTGGCTTGAGAGAAATTTCAGTGAGCGATGACCGTGGTCGCATGGAATAATCCGTGGTATATTTAGATGACTGAAAAGTAAGGTTACCTCGAGGCTGGTTTGCGTGCATTTCGTGGTACGCGAACTTTTGCCGTCCCTCGTGAAGGCCCCATCAAGGATCGCGCTCCTCAACAGCGAACGTCTACCACTGTATTGCGCGCAGGCGATTAATTCACTCGGATGATTTTGTTTGTGCCAACAGTCAACGTTCAGTCAACGGTATTTTTCTATGCTATGCTCCTGTCTTTCGCTAGTTTGACGTCTACAGAAATTACACGAAGCGATGACGAGGCGCATATATCTTTTGGGGGTGTGCGCCTCTTCTAACCGTCGGCGGATGTCTCTGGAATGTATATGTACATGCCGTACTTTGGTTAAACATGTCCACTAGCTGGCGATTTACCCAACAGCAGCCGTGGACATTCTGCAGCGACAGCACTCAAGGTGCGCAGTGGATGATTCGGAGTCCATAAGACGTCGCATCATATGAGATATAGAACACATTTAGGACGTAAGCGTGGAGGTGCCCATGGTATCTCTACACTTTCTATCCATTTTCTCGGCTGCTCTCGCTGCGGCAACATCTACTCGTCTATGATGCGACGTTCAGCAATGCGTCCAAACGGCTTCACTGTCCGCCTCGGCCCGCCGGAACGGCAGCCGTGGGATCAACGTGGGATCAGCTTAGCCGCTAACATGAACTTGAACCACGACCACTACCGCACCTCCATGCAACCTCAACGTCCCTATCATTTGATGTTTTCGGCGTTCTATTTATCTCGCTCGACCTCGTCCAGAAGAACACGAGAACTATTTGTATAAGTTGATAGTGCGTTGGTTTGTCATCGCCTATGCATGTAGCCCTGCTGATCACGGTTTTGCAACGCAGCTCGACGCCTAGTAAGCGCTAAGGGAGCCATCCGGTGGAGGGAGCTCAAGCGCGCCACGACATTCTGTCTATCGCAACGCTCCGCGTACTATCACCCCTCGATATCCTATGCATCCATATATACGCCTAGAAGAGCCGAACTACGAAGACGCTCTGGCAAACCCGAACAGCGCGACCGTAGACGCAGGGAGCACGCAAATCTCGACCTAGTACCTGGTCTAGCTCTTCATCGACGTTCCCTTCCTCATGGTCGCCCAGGCACCCAATCTCGTCGCTCGATCTGAACCGCCGAAGCGTGCACTTCGCCTCGCCGTCCACATTACATCGCTCCCTGGCGCCGGCTCTCTCGCCTGGTCCTGTGTGTTTGCAACGCAGACCGCACACTTCGACCGACATCTGGCTCACCTGTCTACCCCGCTACCCCACTTTATGCGCCTACTCATCCACCGCACCGAATCAAAGTCACCGCGCAGTCACCGCGCACACCCCGCCCTCGCCCTCGCCTTTTCCTGTTTAGCTCCGTACCTTGTCGCGCTCGTAGATGACGTTCTCCTTTGCCTTCCCTGTGCTCGAGAAAACCCAGTGATGCATCATGACCCAGCGTACTCCAGGACCCGCGCCCACCTCCTCGCCCACGCTCGTCGTGCTCTTCGCGCTCGCCCTTCCCTGCACACTTTCGGCGCTGCCGCCCGTCAAAGACACCATCGAGTTTGACGACTTCAGCCACCGCACATGCACGACCGATTCCGTGTTCCGCTTTCTGCCGTAAATCTGCTGTTCTCCTCGATTCAGCGCTTCTCGCCCTCTTCGTGCCAGGCGTCTGGATCACGTTTGGCGAGGACCATGCACCCCGTGAACTAGTAAAACACTAGCCGACTCCGCCAGCATATTTTACGTATGAAATAGCACCCTCCTACGTTGCGTGTCTCTCGCCGCCGCCGCACTCTTTGATACATCCCCGTGGCTCCCTTCTTCCACGCTACCTCCATCTGTATACTACCAGCCGCATCCCTCCGCTTTACGCATAACGATAATAACAACCAACTGCTTCAATCATCGTGTTCCGCTTCACCGCCTCAGCACTTAACTTTCGCTCTCAGGATGGGGTTTTTCGCTGTGCGTCACTTGAAAGGGAGGAGGAAGGAGCTACCGAGATCGAAGCCATGCGTGAAATTTGCTGTCCGTTCGCTGCTTTCTGATATGATATAATCTTGAACATGCCAGGCTACCCTCGTCTCGGCTCGTATCGGACGACGGTCGACGGCTCATCACAGTCCCACACTAGTTCGCTCCCCTCCTGTCCAGCTCACGCGTCCTGGGCACGGTCTACGTCAAAACGCGCTACGCTGCGCGCCCGTGCATCCACACGATGTACCGGACCTGCGTCGTCAGCGCTGGTCTCGACATGGACAACCCCCGTCTGGTGTTTAGAAATCCGCTCCCTGTTTGCTTTTCGAGGAAGGCACGACGTCGGGCTTTCGCTCCACCCCCAAGTCGAATCCTCATTCCGGGCGCGGCTCTAGCGCCGCGCAAACACTTGAAGGACTTTCTACGCGGCGATGTTGGGCGCGTGCTGGGCTCGGTGCTGGAGGCCTTATGTGATACCGTGAACGATATCTCACACCTGGCGTAGTACGTTTCCTTTCCCCCTTTTTTACTTAATGTACACAGCTGCTGATGTATGCTCGGGACAGATCTACCCCGAGGAGAACTTGGTGTAGCGTCGTGTGAAGCTGCTGCGCGCGGATGGCGACGTACCGCTGCTGGTCAGCGCGCTGTTGGGCGACGAGGAACCTTGCTTTCGAAGCGAGCACGGCGACGAATGGCGCCGTTATGCTCTATGAGCTGTGTAGGTTGGGAGGAGTTGTCAGCGTGCGTTCATTTTTTACGACGGATTCCATCTGGTCCACTCAATATTTAATCTCACCTGCTAGCATTTCACTATGCGACATTGTCTCTGTCCGTATTTGTGATTCCCATCCGTATAATTGTGGTTATAGACTCCCAGACATCTTGCCGACCTTGACACCATCATCCACAAACAGCCTTCGACCTCGCGTACGACATCACACCCGCCCGCTTCGCCGCAGTCCCCCAGAGCGCTGTCGCTGCACTTGCCAACCTCACCAGTGGATCATCTAGCGTAGCTTGCTCGCTACCCTCGTCGCGGGTGTATGCTCGCACTGGAATGGGGCACCCCGCGACGCCGCGTTGTGATGGCCTAGTCAAGCGTGCTCGCTGTGCTGATGCGCATCGTCTAGTGGGGCGTCGCGGGACCGGGACGACGCCTTCTAGCGGCGTGGGACTGCCTCGCGATGATGGTGCTGGATGTGGACTATACTCTTCAAGCCGAAGCAGCCAACATTATCTCCGGAGGGTGGGCGGAGAACCTCTGCAACTATCGTTCTGCGCCACCCCATATACCGCCGTTCATGCTATATTAGAAGTCGAAGTGTAATAATCAATTGTATACAAGATCGTAGATGCAATTCACACATACGTACATGATAAATAATCGGCCCTCGAAATGGCAGCCATCCCTCAGCGTCATCCTCCCTCTGCTGTCTCTTCCTGTTTGTCCGCGCGCTCAAGAATCCATGAAGAGCTAGAGATTCCCACCAGCGACGTCGCATCGGAGGTACCGCGTTTGACTTCGTTAAGCAGCGTGTGCAGTTCTGTGAACTGAACTACCTTGTTTTTCTTCTGCAACAGAGATCAATCAAGATTAAACGACGCTCTACGCGCAGAAAGCATACACACCTGGTACTTCACTACGCGTCCAGATGTACTTGAAACGACGTAAAACAGCGTTTCCGTGCCGTCTGAGAACGCGGCGCGTGGTCAGCATGGGTGCGGCGATGAATAGGGGGCGACGCACCTACGTGAACAGCCTTGTACGGCTGCAGCCCGATGGCCGCCTTTGCCGTCAGCGATGCCTTCTCCGCACCATCCTACCCAGATATGCGACGTCAGCACTCGGTGCAACCATCCTGAAATGGGTGCACACGCACAGCCGTGAGCGCGATGCGGACGACGTCCGCGATGCCGAGACCGACGAAGCATACGATGCGCGGAGCGTACTGTGCGATCTTGCGGAGGAGGGATGGGACGCCGGACGCCAGCTCGCCGCGATCAAGGTCGCTTTGCTAGGGGGGTGTCACGTACTGCGTAATGAGATGGATTAGGGAGTGCCTACCTCGACCGTGGGGCGCGCGACGAGGTTCGTCAGTCCTATGTTGAATTCCGCTGGAAGCAGAGCGTCCTCGCGCGGGATCATCTTGCGCGATGTGAGGCCTGTAAAGTATGCCCAATCAGCAGGACGGTAGCTTGGCGGGGCCGGGACGTACCTGATTCATGGAGGCAGGTCCAGAAGTGATTTGTTGGCCCGGCGTAGTGGTGCCCGACTTGTGCTGACTGTGAGCCGGGGCTGTGAGAGGCAGGAGTGGGTTAGATTTCTCTTGAATAGGAGGTGGATGAAAGGTGGGTGCGCACTTGATGCCGCAGAAAATGACTGCTGGAAGTCAGCGACACACATGGGCGATAAAGAGACACGTACTGTCAAGGCTCGGCGCGAGGTGGTCACTCAAACCGGGGAGGTCGAGCGGAATCTTGACCTTCTTCATACCTGTACACAGATATTAATCTGGAGATACAAGTCCTGCGCACATATAGATACGCACGCGACTTCGACCTAGCGGTACTTGACTCCTTCCCGCCACCAGATTGAGAAGTGCGCTTATCTGGACTCGAGACAAATGGGGAGCTTGTAGTCTTGATGTCGCATCCACTATGAGCTAGGTACGACGAGCGGGATATAAGACCGGGCCACGCACAGGGCGGCGGCTCTCTCGTGGGCGTGGCGAGTGGAAAGCGTACTGGGAAAATGGATTCGCGGAGGGACTGGCGGGGGGGGAATTGGCGCCACCATCAGAGTCTACTCCATTGGAAAGTCTCAGCTTGGGCATAAGAGGGGTTTCGAATAGCACAATCGTGTGTAGGAGCTGGAGACCTGAGAACGATGTCGATGAACGCTTGAGCGTTTGAATCCGGATCCGCATCACCGCGCAACATGTCACGTGCACCTCCGTCCCGAACTCGAACACACAATATTCTTGGCAAATACCCCTTGCCCAACCCTTGCCGATTCTAACATACATTCAGTTTCGAATCAAAACCGCCACCGACAGAAAAGAGAGTAGCACCGGCGGTGTTACTGCTACTCCTAGGACGCCGCCACACATCGACATCATCCATGTCCGTAACGGTACGGCAACAACTTGAAGTAAAGCTAACTTGAACTTATATAATTTGAAGTACCTCAGGCTGTCGTCTTCATCAGCGTACACCTTTGCACACCCTCCGAGGCCGACGGCCATTTGTCACGATGTGGATCTATGCCGCGAGTACAAGGCGTGCTGAGAATATTAACTGAGGGATAACAATCGCCGTTCAGGGCTGTCTAGCGCCGGTAAGTTTAATTGTATGCGTCGTTCCCGATGAGCTGACAGGTTCAATGATTAACGATTAACATCCAACAGCCAGCCCCCCTTTGCGCCACGATTCAAACCCACTTTCTGGTACCTTACATTTATCTCCCGCGACTCGTAGACCGCAACTATTACACTCTACACAGCGCAGACAAACACCAGCGGCGTTTTGCACGAGTATCCATCTATGTCAGCCGGTCCCGTACGAGTGGAAAAGTCGAACAGACAGAAAACGCGGGAGATACTGGAAAAACACCCCTTGCCTGCGCACTGGCAGCCTCCCCACGCATCTCTCCCACTCGGCAGACTGCGTCGCGCCTTGTTCAAAGCTCTTTGTATATGCGCGTACGGGCAGACCAGCCTCGAATCTATCTGGGCTTCTATAAAACTCGAGGAGGAAGGCGACGATAGCCTGTGGTTCGAAGGACAGCGTGCAGGGAGCGACCAGCAGAGTACTCTATTGGTGCTGGTGCGCCCCCTTCCCGTATATGATCATTTCCATCTAATTCTGATATTTCTGAAGGCAGGACTGCTATTGACGACCTCGGCCGTGTTCATATCCACTATTCCTCCCGTTCCGTCCATCCTGGACTACACACGTACGGGTCCGTACACCGCCATCTCCATATCATTCGGACTTTTGATTGGTGGGATCATCGTGTCCTCGATCTGCATCCTCGCCAGCAAGAAGTTAACGGCCCAACATACAGCTGAAGTACATAGTCTACCACTTTTAAACTCTTGTTCCACTGTCAACAATATTTTCTTTCAGGTACTCTATGCAAATACCTTACATGTCCATAGCACTCTGCTAGTCATCTCATACCCGACCATATCTATCATTACTGCAGCCCTCCTCCTCGCATTGGGTGAGCTCCGCTGTCATACACAATCACCTCTATTTATAAATCACGTCGCGACTCAACGACTTGTCCCAGGAATTTTCGTTGCTGGGTTGGACGGTGGTAATTTGGGATACAATCTGTCCGGCGGATTTCTTTTTCTCCTTCCTCTGTCGATTGGTGTTTTATTCCTCGTTTCGAGTATGCCCATCAGTGCGGGGCGAGAAGCTGTGTCCGAAGCCCCTAAAACAGGGTCCGCCGGCGACCCATTAACGGGGAACGTCTGAAGGTGTGCTGTAACCAACGCTCAAACCAGGTTTTCCACATTAGTAAAGCGATATTGTGCCCCCAGGATATCATCGTCAATTCTGAGAATATATTAGATGTAACTAAAATCGGCATTTTATGGAGGACGGCGACGCCGTTTATCGTTCTATACAAATATTTGGTGAATCTATGCCAACATTCAAGGACATTATTGTGGACACTCGCAGATTTTATTGCTCGCAATACGCCCTCTTTGGACAATTACGAAGGAGGAATCTTCCTACATTCAGGGTTATGGTCCAGAAAGATATCATACACTAATTGCCTTTTAAACGACTCAAATACAAGCACCCGTACAGTATTATTACCGCCAACCACTATCCAAACGCGCTCACAGCGTGCACCCAGATCGCCTATATCATATTTACAAGCATTGGCTGTACTGAAGACGGAGACGTGTCAGATTAACATGTTGAATCACCGAGTTGTGAAAAAGCTTACATATGCGTTCGACACTTGGCAGGTAAAGGGAGACGCACAAACTGCACATAATTGCGTTAATTGACACATTCGCTCATTGATAATTTGCACGAATCTCACCTGTGGGTCCGGTCCAGCCAATTCCACCGCACTGTCCCCAGTGCGCCGCAGTAGCACCAGTCGGGGCCGTGGTGGTGGTAGGTGGTGGGGGAGCGACGGTAGTGGTAGTGGGGATGGTCGTGGTCGTGGTCGGCGTCGTGGTTGGTGTAGAGCCTGCGGAAGTGGTGGTCGGCCCAGACGCCATACAGGAAGAAGTTCCCAGAGCGGTGGCGCAAAGCATGGGCGCGCCGGAGAGGAAGCGCTGCAGACGGGCCTGAACTTCGAATGCGGCGACCTTGGGGTTTCCGTTGGAATCGAAGAGCGTGCCCGCTTCAGAAGTTCCGAGCCACGAAAGGTCGTCGCGCGTGTCCCAGTTGATAAACTCGACACAGCTAGAGGAGTAGAGACAGGCCTAGACGCGAGTCATTGTCAATACCAATTCGAGAAATATATAACGGATATCACATACATCGAGGTAGTCACCCCAAATGGCGGCCTGAAGGCGCTCGTATGCCGTCGTACCAGAGGGAAGTGCAATGTCGAGCTCAGTGATCATGGCGGTAGCGCCCAAAGCCGCAAGCTTAGCAAATGTAGCAGTAAGTGCGGCCTTAGAGACGAATGTCGTGGGGGAAATGTGGGACTGGAAGCCGACGGCGAGACGGTTGTAGGGAATCGCAGCGTTCGCGTTGATGTCGGCGAGGACGGCAAGCACACACGCGGTTTTCGCGTCGGAACCACCGGTGTTGTAGTCGTTAATGGCAAGGCGGGTGTTTGGGCCAGCGTACTGGAGCGCGGTGGTGAACGCTGCGTGGACGAAAGAGAGATCGGTCACAAGAGCGGTGTTGGAACCATCAGCTGTCTGAGTTGGCCAATCTTTCTTGTTCTGCACGCATTGCAGAGCAGTCTACCCGGTGTTCTATGTCAGTCAAAGTGATCACAGTATGTTAAATCAGACTTACCATGCCGTTGGAAACACCGTCGCCGACGATCTCGTTGACGACATCCCAGGATGTTACAGATGCACCCATACCTTGGATCTCCTGTTGAACGTGCTGGGGAATCACGTTGGTGACAAGATCGCTTGCGGTGATGCTTCCCGGAAGCCACGTCTATATATGAATTATTATCACTTCTCATGATATATAGACCGAGAAACATAGCTTACAGGAGTCTGAGAATGCCAGAACGTGTTGTGGCCACGGAACGTCGCGCCATTTGTCGTTGCATAAGACTGAACAGCCAAACATTCCGTAAGGTCACTGGTGCCGCGGCTAGGCTCCGTTGCGTCCCACTTGCAGCCGTTCTCCGCGACGACATGGTTGAAGAAGGTGCTGAAGACATTTTGGTTGAAGCTCGCGTCCGCATCGTAGGTGTCGTATGTCGATCCAAAGTAGAATTCGCCTTTCTTTTCCGCGACACTTTTCAGAGTCGAGCGTAGGTTTAATGTGCCCGAGCTTTGGTAGCCCGCAAAGTCAACGAGGAGGGAGACTGCCGTTTGGCAGAGAGCAGGAGCCGCCAAGACCGATACAACGACGAAAGACTTGAACATTGTGAGGCGAATGAGAGTATCCTAGAGAGCTGCCGCCCCACACCCATATTTATATGATAGGTACTTTCACCGATGACCAGAAGCAATTATAGAACAAGTGTTTACAGTGCGCGCGCGAGGTATTTTTGGAATATGAAATTCATGCAGGCGAAGTATATACATAGTTTCAAAGCTATTCCGGGCAAGTATGAGCTGTATTTTCCGAATAAATGAGCGACGTTTCTGCGAACAGTGACTAGCTCCGTGTTGCTGATCATTGATGTCGATTCAGCCAGTCTGTCTGTCCGACACTGTTGTAATCCTGCAACAGACAGGGAGCGGTGTACAAAATATCTCACCACGATCTATACATTCACACTCCCTAGATAATAATTTTCGAGCTGAAGAGATGGCTGGAACAACATTGCGATAGCAAAGGCCTGGCAAGGATTTTCAATTTCGCAGTGCTAATTCTAAAAGCTCCTATGATGGAATTTTACGTTCCAAATTATACTACACGTCAGATGGGTCATAGGATCCGTACCGATTGTTGTAACGTAGCTCAGACAACACTCTCGTAGACGAGGGCACCGCGGAAACGTCCCACCGCTCACTTCATCCGATGTTTAACCTCGAGGTTCCGCGGATAAACCACACGTTCCTGAGAGACGAATGACCAGCACTGACGAGTCCTAGTTTACAGGAAGTAAGCGCAATAATTTCTACAATGGACAGGATATGTTTTATCAACACAGATATCGGCATGTCGACTCTCGCGATTGAAGCAGAATATAGGATTAACGACGAACGTATGCAGCGCATCACAGACTTGATAAAGTATCCTACAAAATTCAGGTGGAGGTCCACCCACCATTTTTGATAACAGTGAGTATAACACGTCACCCGACCACACAGCAACACAACGTCTGTCTGCGACAAAATCTGGAGTACATTTCTGTCCGAGATTTCTGCGACAACGATTCACGTGATGTCTACGAACGCAACGTGCTCGAAACAACAGCTCGATGCCACGAAGGTCAATTCAGAAAGTTAGACGTGAAGGTGAATACGATCGTGGTGCCCAATCTGGAGTAGGGATAGAGGCGCCTGGTAGAAGCTTCGGAATATCAGCAGGGAGCACAACATCCCCGCCTTGTCCCCGCCACGTAGAAAGCGGGCCGCTGGCAGGCTTGCGTATTGACGCCGGCTCAGGTGGACACAAGACCGCATGCGTCAGTTGAAATCGTCTCAAGAAGCGAGCGGCTAACGCTGACTGACCCCGTCATTGGTCCGATGAAGATGAGACGAGAAAGATTTTTTAAAAATTCAGAACCACTACTGTCATCGGGCCCGGTGGATGCTTATATTTAAGTAAAGTACTAATATCACGCCATACGCCAAGCACAACTAGAAGTCAATTATAGATAACTTTCTAGAGCGAACGAATATTGGGTTTTATAGGCAACGTCCAGTAACTTATCGGTATACAGAGAAAATCCAAGCAGAAATGGTGACGCGTCCCGCATTTGTGAATACCGCAGCTCAGCAATTACACAAAGATAAAACAAACCGAACAGTAGAGTGAGAAAGGAAAACATACAGCCTTGAAAAGAATAAATACCCCAATCCGATGCACTCTCCGACTGTCTCTCCCAGCTCAGCTATCTAGATCCTCGTCACCGTCCTCATCACTGTCGTAGGGGTTGAACCCAAGATCACGAACACTCGCGACCGCAACGAGCAGCGGGTGGTTCGCGTCAAACGCCGCGAGCACCTTCGCCATGTCCTCGAGCGCAAAGTCCTCAATCTCTTCGACCAGCGCCATCTCGTCGCGGTCGAACTCGGCCGGCTGCGCCGTCGAGCGTTCCATTCGGGCCTTGCGCCTGTCCGCGAGCGTGTGCAGCTGGCGCTTCGTTGCCTCGAGTGCTCCGTCACGCAGCTCCGGGGCGAGTACGTTTATGCCGCCGAGTACGCGCACGGCGTCACCGAAGTACTTGTAGAGCGACGCGAGGAACGTTGCGTCGTGCTCTGCGCCGATACAATTAATCATCTGCATGAGAGTAGTGTTTACCATGTTCGTCGTGAGTGTTGTGCTCTGTTGCCCACACGCGAGGAGCATCGGGATCAGCCTAGGCGAGGGTCAACGTGAGGCGAGATACGAAAACAGGGAACATACATCGCGCACGCCTCGCGCACCCCCTCGTGGAAGTAGAAGCGCAATGAAGGAAGGGTGACCTCGAGCGTCTGGCCAAGGTAGGGTGAGAAGCGCGCGCCGAGCGTCGAGCAGTAGATGACGAGAGTCTCAAACGCCTGGCACTTCTCGTCCATGGAGGACGTGCGCACGCCATACGTGTGGCCATCCAGTACGATCGTTTCCCACCCATCGCGCTCTTCATACGCATCTTCATCTTCTGTCCCCGTAAGTCATCAGCAGTCCGACATGTATGGGGCTGGATATACGCACCGTATACCGACAGATCGGCCTTTGCGCCTGCAGTGGCAAGGAGAGTGGGCATAACCACGGGGAGGTACGCCTCGAACTCGCCGCCCAGCGCTTGACACACTTTAGCCCACGTCGCCATGAGGTAGTGCATAAGCTGCGTGTCATTAGGATCGATGGGGCTCTCTGTTAAAAATTATTACAGGTGGCTGTAGCATGTCATGAGGAAAACGAACGTTGTATGCGTAGAAGCAGCTCAATAAGAGTCTTCGCATCGGGGCGGAAGACGTCCGGTCCCACAGCGATGGCTAACATGTCATCAGATTCTGGCCCAGTAAAGCAGGGAACAACGCACCGATGAGCCCCGCACACTCCATCGCCTTCACGCGCAGTTTGCGGTAGTCCGGGCCGTCCGCGTTCTGCAGTACGCTCAGCAGCAGCGGCATGATCGTCCCATAATGCTGCTCCATGCGTCAGAATCACCCCGCCATTCCCGCGCTGCGAAAGGCGGGCGCACCTTAGCAAACGTCGTCTCGCTCGCATCCGCCACCATCGCGAGCGTCGTGATCGCCTGCTCTTGCACGTAGCGCCGCACCTGCGTGGGCGCTGCCTGGGGATTGAGTAATTTCAGCAGTCGCTCTACAATCGGGTCGAGGTACGGGAGGAGCGTATCGCGCTCGACACCCTCGCAGAAGTTAATCAGCGCTGATGCCGCGTGAGCGTGTACTCTGCAAAGTAGATGAGCGCTGCTATTCAGGTGAGGAAGGGGGATATGGCACGTACCGAGGCTCGGGATCCTCCAGTGCAGGGATGAGCACATCGAAGAGCTGCTGGTGGAAGCGCTGCTGGATGATCTCCTCGAGATCCGTGCACAGCTGGCCGCTGTGGGGCAATAAATCAGCAATTCCCAGCCGGGGGAGGGATCAAGAGCACTCACACACACTGACACGCCGCGTATCGCACGCGCGGGTGCGCGTCCTTGAACATCGGAGTGACCATGCTAAGCGCCCGCAAACGCCGTTAGTGCGGATGGGGATGTGGGGGGGATCGGTCTCACTCGACGATCGTCTGCAGCTCCTTCTGCATGACCTTGCCCGTGCCCTCCCCGATCGCAGCGACCGCCATGAGCCCCGCGTGCCGCACGCGCCAGTCGTAGGAGACCATCATCGACGGGATGTACTGTACCCACATATTAGATCAATATCACACGCACAAGGATAAAGATATATCACGTACATGGAACGCAGGTGGGAGAATACTCTTTCCGCCCAGCGCACATGCGAGGCGGTCGAGGGACTGCTCGTAGAGCGCGGGCGGTGAGTCGGTCTCTGCCGAACTCGAGGCGACCGACGGCTATATTACACACCGTGTTAGTATACCTCCGCCGAATTCGGGGCGCCGTCAGGTGCACACTCACATCCTCACGCAGCCACGCGTCAAGCCCCTGCGTCTCGTCCTCGTCGAACTCGCCCATGCCTTCGAGGCACGCGCGCACGACGACCTCGGTCCATCCGGGGAGCTTGCGGACCATGTTTGGGCGCGCTTCAGTGATGGAGATCATGAACTCGAGTGCGCTGAGGCGCAGCGTCGAGCGCTCGTCGCGCTCGTCATCTTCGTCTGCATGATCGTCATCGTCCTCATCACCGCCGCCCCCCGACGGCGGCGGAAACTGAAAGGCGCCACCGCCACCGGTCCCCGTGGGGAACGGGCGATTGACAGTCGGCGTCCTCCCGCAGTCCACGGGAGGAAGGATGAGAGTAGGTAGGAAGCGGAGTAGTGTCTGAAGATGGGGAGAGAATAGAATAGGGTGGGAGCTGGCTAGCGGCGTGAGGGTGGAAAGGAAGGTGGACAGATAGTGGTAATTCGACGTTTTCGCCTGAGTATTTGGCGGAGTGCCCAGCGGTGGTTGCGAGAGAGTGGCAGCGAGGTCAGCAAGCGTATCGAGCATAGGAGAGAGTAATGATATCGACTGTGCGAGCTGGGTGGCATCGGCAGCGGAGAGGAAAGAGACGGCAGCGATCAGGGCTGCATGTCGAACCTGAAGCAAAATTAGCCTCAAAACACGAAGATAACTAAGCGGTACGTACCTCGACGCTTTCCTGGTCTTTCAAGCCACGTTGGAATACACCGAGGACGGCATCTATCTGCAGGTCCATGACGAGATTCGGACACCCAGCGAACACGCGGAAGGCACACTCCCGCTGGAGCACAGGCGGGGCGCTCTGGCCGCCAGCGGCTGCATCGGCCGCGCCGGGGTGGCCCTCCAGTCCAGCGTGAGCCATGGCAAACGACTGGGCTTGGAGCGCGTGCCATCCGTGGCCACGCACCATACCATGAGCGGCGAGATCCGTGACTGTGTCGACAGCCTTGTGGCGCACGCCGGGGGACGCCTCGTGCGCGAGGGCGAACAGGAGGAGACGTTCGAGGGTGCTCAGGGTCTGATGCGAGAGGTGATCGTACAGGGTCATCCTGAGTGCCGGGGCATGCGGGACTGGGGGATTGTTAGCTGGCGGTTGGGCATTAGAGGGCGCGGGGCGGAAGAGGAGACGGCGGAGGAGAACGAGAGAGAAGGAGCGCATCTACAGGATGTCAGACTATATAGCTCAGACGGTGAAAGGGCACGGACCACCTCTGTATCTGCCGTAATCGCGAACTGGGCCAGGGCGAGCAGGTAGAGCTCGGGGGTGTGGGCGAGGCGCTCGTTCACGGCCTTCTCCGCGCTGCACAGTCTCGTCAGCTCGCGCGACGGCCGAGATGGTCATCAGCCTCCGCACCTCGCCCGTATCTCATTGTCCCCCAGCACCAGATTCGAGAGGATTTGCGTCAGCTCGGCGCTGATCTCTGCCGGCACCACTGCGTCCATCATCGTTGATCACGGTCGTGAGTGTCGTGAGCAGTGAAAGGACCCCTAGAGTCGATCGAAACAAGTTGAGGGAGGGAGCGGGCGTCCAGAAGCGACAGACGATGAGGAGCGCACCGTGGACGATGGCGGCGGAGTGAAAAAAAAACAGGCGTTGGTCGTCTGCGAGGTGTGAATTTTGGAAGCGGCCGGAGGCCCGGCACGAGCCTCCCGTCTTATCTCTCTGAGCTTCGGCTATCCCCGATCCCCTCCCCTCCCGCGCCAGCGAGCAGCACAGGCGCACAGCACACCGAAACATATCATTCAGGATGCAAGCGGATTCCAGGACGAGTAGAAAAGACAGCGATATCAAAGAAAACATGATCGACAGGTCATAAATACACACCCCGTCGTGATCTCGCCTGGGATCCCACCTGCCGTTCTCATGCATGTGCCGTGGGGTTTAGGTGACCGACTGCCTCTTAGCGTTTCGCATACTCGATCCCCGTTATCTCCACCAGATACTGCAGATCCTTACTTGTTTCTCCTGCCACAGCGAGCAGTTTCACAAACAAGCAACAGCTCACTGCTCCACAATTCAGAAGGTAAAAGGTTCACCCAAGACGTACACCGCTGACATTTGAAACAAACCAAGAACGATAACACAAACATGACACAAAAATAGAGTACACGCGCTCATGAGGCAATTATACAAATAAGTCGAGAAAGGAGTAAGTAATGAATGTAGGCAAGTGTTCAGAACGAACGTAAGTAGCAGGCAAGTGTTCAAAAGTTCGTACAAGTACGCGCGACCAGGCACGTACATATGACGACAATTCCCTCCCGCGGCAGCACCGATACCAGCGCGGCGCGCATACATCCGGAAACACAACAGTGGGAGGGGTGATATGATGTAGACACCGCTACGCTGATGCGGGACATCCGGACAGCTGAGACGCCTGATGCGCCAGGGGCGACAGTCTCCAACGGACCGCGGACCACGACGCTGACTGTGACCTTGGCATACAATACGTAGCCGTGGTCGCAGGCGCGTCGGGACCGCGCTGCGGCTGAGAAAGAACAGCGAGAAGCGCCGCGTGTGAGCCACGCGATGACGCGTTAGACAAAAGGAAGGAATTAATCCCGCGAAGGGCGCGTATCGAAGTACCGGCGTATTATATAAGGCTGTATGCTTGATGCAGAATATCTGAAAATTTGGACAGAGCGGGTATACGGCGAGGGCAATTCTGGTGGAGCGCGCTATACTAGTATGATCATCAGTATCATTCAGTGTTCACAAAAAAAGACGAACATGAGGAGACGAGAGCGACGAAGACACTGGACAGACGGGTACACATCCGGTCGGGGATGGCGGAAGAAATAATTTATGGCATCGATACGGGGAGCCGCAGCTGCTGCGCGCTGTCTCGTATCGTGCGCTGCACTTCGGTGATCACGGCCTTGAAGCTCGTCGTATCCGTCACCTGCGTGAGGCTACACGTAAATGTTCGGTGATTAGAGGATTTTCCCGAGTACTGTCCAAGGAGAAAGATACATACTGCGTCTGCACTTTTCCGCCCGCCCGGTTCACCTGCGTGAATTGGGTGCGGATGAACTTCACCGCCTCGTCTACGTCGGCGCCGCCCGTGTAATCTGGAAAGTATTCCTCAAGTGGGACCTGCATTATTAATTCGACACTGCCCTCCCGGTGAAAAATAGACCATAATCACACCTTCGCAAGCTTCTGCTCCAACACGTCGACCTTATTCAGAAAAAGCGTAATTGGCGTTCGCGCGAACCACCGCGAGTTGACAACCGTTTCAAAGAGAGCCAGGCTCTGCGCCATCCTGTTCTGCTCCCCAATATTAGTTCCCACCACTAGCAGACGCCAAATATCAGCGCTTCAGCACTCGCACCTGAGTCTTTTCCTCCCCGATGACCTCATCGTACTCGCTCAACGCCATGCAGAAAATGACGCTCTCGACATTATCAAAACAATGGATCCACTTGCGCGGCACGCCCCCGCGCCCGCTCACGTCGAAGATACTTATCCTGCATCACCCAAACAATCAACAAACATAAAAAAAACAGCGCGAAACGGAAGACACTCACGCCATATCACCCGCCGCGACCGCAGTCTCACGGATCCCGACGCTCGTCTCCCATGCCCGCAGCACGTCGTCATCTGTGGGCTCATACCCCGGCGCGCCAATTCGCCGCACTTCGTCAAAGAAACTAGACGCCAAGGCCCGGTAAGTACCGCATCACCCATGCATATCAAATTCATGCCGACGTACTAAGGTGCCGAGTCCATCAGGCAAAAGTCTCCCGCGTGGTCTTTCACGATCATCCTGCATACTGGGTCGCGCCACAGCTGGTCGATGGCATCCACGATTTCCGACGGGATGCTCGTTACGGTGCCCCTGGCGGGCAGCTCGAAGTCCAAGATCAGTCCCGCAATGTCCTGCAATCCAACCGCACGTCAGCCGCAGAAAAAATGGAAAAAACCACGCAGGCGGTCCAAGCGCACCTGGTTCTCCTCCTCGACACACTCAAGCCCAGCGCGCTCCATATACCGCGCGACGTCGCGTGCCGCATGCACCACATTGCGCAATATCGTCGAGCGGTGCGCTGAGCGTTCCCCAGCGCTAAAGCACCCGTTGTGCATCAGCTGCATCTGCTTGACGATCGACGTCTTCCCCGACCCAGGTGACCCTACCCGCGTCGCCCGCATAAGCGCCCACAGCACAAAGCACAGCAATAAAGAAAAAACTCACCGAGCACAAGGACCTTGCACTCCAACGGTCCGCGGCGCTGCTTCCCCTGCGCGAGTGCGCGATCAATCGCGTCTGAGCGTGCCCTGTCCGCGTCGGGCCGCGATGCTGCGCTCCCCATCGATAATCGATAATACAACTTATACAAGCACTTTCGTATTCTTCGTTGGCGCGTTCGTTCGTAGACGCGCGTGTTTACGTTACGCGTCTAGCCGTCTGGGTTGCGAGAAGCGGACGGTATCGTGCGAGACCGCTGTCGCGGGTCTGGACGGTCGTGGGGGTACGGGAACAAGAGTGGAAGGGGGATATGTATGTCGCGCTTGGAGCAGGATATGCTCCGCCGTGCTGTGGCGGGACTAGGCCCGCTGGGGCTGCCGTCGGGAGAAGCGGCAGCGTGCCAACAGTTGCCATCCTGGGGAGTCTGTAGTCGGCAAGGAGACGTCCCATATGAAATATTGATCTGTGCCTGCTCCCGAGCTCCAAAGCATGCAAGGAATAATTCATGTCCGCTGCTTTAGACTGCCTAGTACCTACCCGATTCTGATACACCGGGGGGGGGGGGGAACCGACGAAACACCAAATGTGGTAATTTTTGCAAAAATACGCAGCTGAAGATGGGTTTCGAAATTGACTTTCCTCCAACCAGAAATTCAATAGTGCTACGTTGACAATTTATTACGACGTGTGAAGAAACAAAAAACGGTAGGGTGTTGCCTAGGGACTAGCAATACTCAGACGTATAGCAAGAAGAAAGTGTACAAAGCACACATAATGACCTTACGATGGCCTAATCGTAAATCCCTACATGTTCAACGTGATTGGAATATGACACAACCAAAAATTTCGTATGTTCCCCAACTTTAAGAAAATACCCATCCCTCCCAGGCCCTTCAAATTATCAGGTATTGGTTCCTTCGATGAATGAAAAGCATGCTCAACAAATCCATGGTTGTTGGTTGCGTCATACCGGGCTCTTAGATTTGGTGGCTATCCGTTAGGATCCTTTCTGTTAGAATTTTGAACGCTTGAGTCCATCTACAATGGACCCGCTTCCACGCCGACGACTCGTTGCAGGCTACAGGTAGCTTCTTCCAGTCTCAGTATTACGTGGGTAAGCAGTAACTAAGAAGACATATTTATTTGAGCATATATACTACACCCGCGAAGGAGTATGACCAAGTCCCTTGATAGGATAATGCACCACCTCCAAGCAAATTCTTGTGAATTCACTCCTCAATGGCTTGGAAAAAGTAAAGCCCGAGGTATCAACGAGCGAATAGCTGCTGTTGGTACCATTATAAGCCGCAGGTCTCATATACGGGTTCCCACTTCACCGAGTGAGCTCCCAATCAGCACTTTCCAGATAAAACAACAAAATTATAAATGAATATTTCAATTCGACCGCCATATCACACAGGTAGCATTACATACTGGGCGTTTGAACACCCACCAGTGTGCGCGCTACATAAAACCCGCCATTTCCAGAGCAGTGGCATTGAAAGTTCTCTTTAATTTATCGGAAAGCAGCTTAGTCGTCTGCGCATCCGTCGCGGTAATTATACTGAATCATCAAGGCGTCAGAAAAAAAATAGAAAAAACTTGAACAGCCACGACGCGACACGTACTGGGTCGTTAGTAACATTTTGGATCGGTGCACGCGGATTACCCCGGTGAATTTCCCCTCGATATATTTGCATGCCGCGTCTACATCGGACCCACCACTGTAGTCTGGAAAGTGCCACTGGAGGGGCAACTTCGCCAGCTTTGCTCGAAATACGTCTAACTTGTTGAAGAAGAGTATGATCGGTGTATTTGCGAAGGTTCCCAGATTGACCACGTTCTCGAACATAGCTATGCTCTCCAGCATTCGATTCTAGAAGTAGCAGTCAGTGCAATGGTGTTGGTGCGAAACGTTACTGAAGCTTATGCACCTCATGTTTCCCATCAACTGAAGCGCGGTCGTAGTCGCTCAGCGCCACGCAAAACACGATTATCGCTGTCTCCTCGAAGTCTTGTATCCATTTCTTGCACTCAGGCACCCATGTTCCAACATCAAACAGATGTACCCTATTACAATTATCGCAATGTCAGCATTTATCAACTGGGGACACACCGTAAAGCGAGAATATACGCTATCTACCGCCTGAGTATATTTCCGGATAACAACACCACCACCGTACTCACCATTGCCAAGTGTCTTTCGAAAAGCGGGTCTCTACGATGCCTATAGTGTTCCTATAGACGCGTATGATGTCCGTATCAGTAGGGACATATCCTGGCGCGCCAATACGCAGGACCTCTTCGAAGAAACTGGATATTAACGGACATTCAGCCATATGCAGTCCGTGCGTAAGAACTACATACTCACTACGCTGCCGAGTCCATGAGAACCGAGTCGCCCCCATACTCGTATACCTCGCCCTTGAACGCCGCGTCCGCCCATAGCTGGTGTACGGCCGTCGTAAACTCCGCAGGCAGATAAAGAAGGTTCGCCGTGTCCAAATTGTACGCGAGAATGATCTCCACGTTCTCCTAGCTCACCCCATAGACGTTAGCGTTCCAGCAAAGGATCGAGCCCACGTACCCTATTATACTGCTCAGCGCACTGCGCGCCGTTGCTCTGCATAACCTCCACCGCCAACCGCGCTGCGCGCACGACGTGCTCATATACCTCCCCACGACACGCAGCGCGCTCCGCCTCACTTCGCCCGCCCTCTTTCGCGTTCCTGAGTTGCGTAGTGAGCGTGGTCTTCCCCGCACCCGAGACCCCTGCCAGCACGCGTGTAAGCATCTGCGTCCACATCACCAACAAGCCCACGCCAGCGAACCTAGCAGAAGCACGTCCCACTGGGAATACCACTTGTACGCGCGCTTGACGGACGCCTCGCGCCGGCGGCCTTGCTCGGCGGACCAGGCAGAGTACGTGTGTCCCATCCTTCTGCGTTTCTGTTCGGGGGGATGCAGGCTCGGCTGGCACTCGCAGGCACGCCGACCTTCTGAATCTGGTGGAACGAGGGAACAAGAACTCCAGGACGCCCTGGGTGGGCCGAGTTTTTAAGCGGCCCATTGACCTATTGCCCGGATTCCGCTTGCGCTCCACTCATTGTATACATCCCTAATCATTCCCCACGTCTACATGCGGCCATGAGAATTAGAATGGCAGACGTATTACGCCATGGGCGCCCTCTATAAATGCAGTTTCAAGTTAAACGAATGGACTGAAGTCCGCCGACTCCCGAGCCGCGTTACGCAGTGTGCACTGCATAACCGTCGCTGGAAAGGCAGGTTGAAAGCCCTGTAAATATATTCTCGCCACAATGCAGACCAACTCAACACAACTATAGTATGTAAGCGGAACGACGCAGAAGCCGTCGAAGAAATAGATTTGTACCCAGGCTGACCTGATTCCTGAAGCTTAAAAGCAAACATTGACATTGAAAATACATTTGCGGTAAAAGGGTCGCGTTCGCCGTCTTGCAAACTGCTATATATGCTCAAGGTTTGCGTACATGTATTGGGCCGGAGACGCAGGGCACCGTGGGGTACCGGGCGTGGGGTACCAGGCGCCTGAAGAGCCGCACCAATATTTCATTTCTTCGCGCAAATAGCACGGATTCTGGTCAATGACCTTGCGAATGTCTCTACTTACATCCACCTCCTCACAAACATCTTAGTAAAACACCTTCGCCCATCCAAATCAGCCCATAACCTCATACATTCATCACCACGAACAAAACGAAAAAATGCAACATCGGAAAAAAAATGTCAAAGTGATCAAAGTCAAACGAAAAAAACAAAGCGCAAGGCCAAGAAAAAAAAAGCACTACAAGTACACGACTTATTTAATTAAAAAAAGAAAAAATGACATATGCAATTGCGTAGATGGAGAGATAGAGTGGATACGAGCCCAGGCAGATAGAACAGACATGAGATGGCGAGAACAAATACGTAGGGTCGGACAGAGAGTTCGTGCGGTCGTAAGCTAGCTAGATATGGCGCGGTACATGCATCCGAGGGCGAGCTGTGGTATTATGTATGCGGGGAGGCCCGGCGGGATATGGGGGAAGAAAAGCACCGACACCGACACGATGAATGCGGGGAAGCGACGCGACGCGACGGACCGGGGAAAAGACGCCGCGCGGGGAAAGGCGAAACACCATCCGCACCCAGCGAAGGTCCGCCGATAAGAAAGCGCGCGGCGAGCAAAGACAACACGGCGAAACGCGCAACGACGGCTGAACCCTCAACGCGCCCACGCGCGTTATCCGCCCGCCCCTCCCCGCCCTATCACCCCACTCCACCATCGCCCCACCCCGCAGAACGTGCGGGCGCAATACGCGGCCCGCCGCCATTCATCAGCCCGACCCCGGTCCGCCCTGGACGTCCTGACTAATGAACAGGACGCCGAGACAGTGCCAAAGGGAGAAGACAAAGGACGCCCCGAATGCGGGCAGGCAGGCGTGACCGTGTACGCTGTGTATGCGCGGCCGGTGGCGTGGGCGGGCGGACTGTCACCTGCGGGTCTAGACCGCACCCACGCACGGGGCGGTGCGGATGCGGGCACGTAGTCCCCGGTGTCTCTGCCGCGTTGTGTGGGTGATGCGTGGGTGCGGCGAATGTATGCGCGGCGGAGGGCGGATCCCATAGGCGAAAGAGGCGACAGTCAGGGTAGGGGGGGCAAGGAGTACAGAACTGGACGGGTGGGCGGCGTGGCGATGACAAGCATCGCGCGTCGTGGCGTCATTTTGCGCGGCCGAGCGGTGGAGCCGGCGTCGGGTGCGAATAGAAGGGCGGGGGATATTATAGCGATAGATATAGGACGAGGCGGTATCGTGCGACGTGGGTGTCGAAAACTAAAGCAGACGGGTATGCGGGCGATCGAGCGGTGACAAGCCGAGAGACGGCGAGCATAGCGGGCGAAACATCTACAAGGGAGGGATGACAAAGCAGACAGCGAATAAGGGGTCGTTACCAGGCGTGAGCAGGACAGACGGACAGGCGGGCGGGATGTGAGGGTATGGGGAGCGCGGAGACTGGGAAATTAGGTGAGAACAAGGCCCCAGACGCTGTGTTATAGGATCCCAGAGTCTTTCAGGGCATTTTGCAGTATCGTTTCTTTCACCGCTGCGAAAACGAGCCGTATATTTGTTGTATCCGTCGCCTGCGTTAGACTGGCCCAAGGCGGTGAGTGATATGCGCAACAAAGGAAGTAAGGTACGTACTGTGGATATACGCTGAGGCGCGCTCGGTTCGCCTGCATGAACTTCCAGAGGATATATTTCGCGGCCTTGTTAATATCGGGGCCGCCGGTGTATTCAGGGAAATATCGCTCGAGGGGGACCTTGGGCAGTTTATTCTTGAATACGTCGATCTTATTCAAGAAGAGGATTATTGACGTCCGTAGGAACCACCGCGAGTTGATCACACTCTCAAAGAGGACCAGACTCTCAAGCATGCGGTTCTACCACACGGTAAGCACCGCATATATTCTCACAGAAAGGCACGCACCTGGCTTTTCTCCTCCAGCAGCACCTGGTCGTACTCGCTCAGCGCGGTGCAGAAGATAATGCTCGTCACGCTCTCAAAGCAGTGAATCCACTTCTTCCGTTCGCTCCGCTGGCCGCCGACGTCGAACATATGTATCCTGTGCATGGAAGTAAGCCGGGTGCATCTGCCGCGGTGGGACCGCGCCTGATGCAAACAAAAGATGGGACGCACGATAGCTGGCCCATCTGGAAGCGGGTCTCGGCGATGCCGACGCTCTTCTGGCGCGCACGCAGCACGTCCGTCTCGTTCGGCAGGAACCCGGGGGCGCCGATCCGCAGGACCTCGGAGAAGAAGCTGGGGAAATAAGCGGGCGCCCGGGGACGCGGGGACGGGGGGACGTACTAGGGGGCCGAGTCCATGAGGTAGAACTCGCTCGAGTGCTCGTCCATGATCTTAGTGATGATGGGGTCTTTCCATAGTTGGTGGATGGCCTCGGCCATCTCTGGCGGGAAGGAGACGACGATATCGGTCGGGTCCGGCTCGTAGTCGAGGATTTTCTCCGCTAGGGGCTGGCGAGACATCAGCATATACCCACCCCCATAGCGAGACACCCACCCTATTTGAGAACTCGACGCACTCGAGGCCGATCTTCTTCATGTAGGTGACGACCTGGTGGGCGGAGTCGAGGACATTCTTGTATATCGCGGGACGGTACTCGGCGAGCTCTGCCTCTGAAAAGCCGGCCTGGTGGATGATCTTCATCTGCTTGACGATCGTGGTCTTGCCCGACTCGCCGGAGCCTGGACGGGGGTGAGCGGGGCCTGGTGTGCGGTGCCTGTGGACTCACCGAGCAGCAGGATCTTGCAATCGCGCTTGAACTTCTTGTTGTCCTCCTCGAGGACGCGGTCTATCTCGTCGGAGCGCTCCTTGCCTGCGCGGTCTGGTTGGGAGACGCAGCCGCCCATGGTGTGTGGAAAGGGGAAGGGTGATGGCTCTCAGCGACCCACAGCTAAGCAACCTACACACAGATCACGTAAGCTTGCCTTTGTCCTTTTGCGGACGCCGGCATGTGCCGAGCCCTGGGACCTGACAATCCGCAAAACAAACGCTAGCCTGACAATTTTAATTAACCGCCTCGCCTTCCTCATCGTCATGGCGGTTTTTTTATGCAATACGCCCAGCGCACCAGCATGGAAGCGCCCGCAGAATTCCGCCGCGCGCGCTCGCTGCCTAGCACCGCGCGCCGAGGCACCCGCCGCGCACCGCACCGCGTCGCGATCCTCATCATCATCACCACCACACCATCATCGCGCTGTGTGCAAATGTAAGCGAAGCGATGTCGGCTCCGGGGGCCCAGACCCTCCCCTTGCCGCTACGCGCAGAAGTCGCGCAGCGTCCCCGAAAAAAATCTGTCTATGTATATCCTGCTCGCCCGGCATAACTCTATCAACGCGTCCTGTTCGGTCCACCTCAGGACAGCGAATCTGCTTTTATTTAGACTTGGCGGGCCACCAGGCAGCATCGCAGAATGCGCGCCGTCAGCGCACTCGAAGCCCGCGGCGCAGCGACGGTACAGCGCGCATGGACGCCGTCGTTATCTGCAACGTGCATCTTGTCTACGTTGCCAAGGTGCGCGCCTTCCACCAGCCAAGTCAGCTACGGGCTGTACTTACGGTCCAGATTACGCTGCCGGGCCCGGCGCAAATTCCGCAGCGCGAGCGGTCACGCGTGGCTTGTTCACGCCGCCGCCGCCGCCGCCCAGCGCAGATACGCACATGCATGGCGCATATGCCCGGTCTCAGCTTATCCTAAGTATACACGCTCGCCAGCTACTACTCCCGATGGCGGTACATGGTGCGACACAGCTTCATATGTGTCTCAATCACGCGCTGGCCACGAACGGCCGCGAATGCCTCCTCCCCAACCCTCCCCAGCGCCGCGGACGCCGCACGCGCATAGACAAGCTACACGTCCCTCAACCCCGCGCATACGTACGCCCACAACAGACGCCCGCACACAGCCCAACAAGCGCCCAATAAACCCCACACAAGCAATCCCACCACCGCACTGCGTCCGATTCGTGTGACCTCGTCCGCGGCCCAGTCAAAGTTCACTCCGTCCTGATTCTGAGCCTTCAACGTTCAACTCTTGCTTCCATACCCGTCTCCGCGGAGCGCGACGTCAAACTACATATTTGACTGCTGATGAACATACACTAGCCCCCCGCAGTGGGGAAACCTGCGGACAGACCTGGGCGCGCCCGCGCACGTCAGCGCGGGGGCCGGCCATCGGCCAACGACAGCGGCAGGGCACTGCTCCGGCTATTGCCGGTGCCGACCTCGCGGCCCAAAGCTTCGACAGTAATAATTAACGGTACAGATTATAATATGTACTTTGAATCTGAACTTCATAAATGAACTTCCATCCAGAACCTGAACTTTCCCGAATTACTTTGAGAAGTACAGATTATCTACAAAGTTCTGGTTATTTGCCAGCGTACTAGTAGCCACCGTCGAGTTAGATTTACTGTGACCGTGCCACAGTTTCAATAATATCCTTGTGGCATCTCATCCCACCAGGCCACATGCTGTGGGCCTGTGGCCCCGGGCCCGTGGCAACTTGGTGGCAGCATAAGCATGAGCCACAACGAATACATGGTGGCTTGCGCCAACAAGGTACGCAAATATCTCTCTACCAAAACTGAACTCAATAATGAAATATGAACTTACCCATGGAAAGTGAACTCAGAAAGCAAATTTGGAATATCTGACTTTTGTTCGGATTGTAGTTCAGATTCAGAGTTCACATTATAATCGGAACCAAATAAATTTAACGTCGAAGCTCTCTCGCGGCCAGTCCTGCCTAAATATAGAACAAGTAGTGAGCGCTCGCATATAGTCACTCGCTGTGTAGCGTCGTACGCATGACAATGTAGACGCACTAGCGTCAACGCGAGTGTTAAAAAGGGCGCTCTAGTTTACCCTCGCGATATCTGTTTCTTCCGACCAGCGGCGCGCATCATCAAGCGATGCGAGCGTAGCCGTTCCCTCGCTCCAGTCTGAGTCGTCATCTTAGTTTCGAGTTTTTCAATGCTTTCTGCACTCCATAAAAGGCGTACATAGGACGCGCTTCGTATGATAATAAATTTATTTATGGATAAACAATCTAAATAAGGAGTGAATCGCGGTATTTGCAAATTCACGAAACGATGGCTCACCCCAGCGGTCTGGCGCACTGTGTCCCCGCCTGGCAGATACATCGATACAGTGCAGCACCAGCGGCTCCGCTCTGTATTCGCTCACATAGGCACGAAAGATGAGAGTGGTGCTGTTTAACTCTGAAAAAATAGGAGTCCCCCCATTGTGGGGCGTCAACTTGGCGTCAACGACACAACTCTACCTCTTCTAAGCTTTCCAGGCTGTATCACCCGCTTTCACAAAATATTCAATGCCATTGGGGGTGCTTTTTTCCCGGAACCGTGATGTGGGACACCGCACCTAAATGATCAATGGATCAATAATATTCAAATTTTCAAACGTTAATGTCCGCCTACTCACCTTGCCTCATTGGCCCTCATCGCACCCCCCAGTCAGACACACTGTCAAACTGGCCGCTTCCGGCGTCTTAAACTCAGGCTCCTTCTCGACGCAGCTTTAACATCCACGAAACGCCTAGGGGAATTTCTCTGCTCTGAGTCCGCCGTGTGGCCCGAGCACGAAAGAGCTACACAGCATGTTCGAACGATATTTTTTACACCAAACGCTACAATCCTTCGAGCCGAAATCAGCAAATTTACATATGCCACTCCTACCCACCTGCACCATGCTGGCCATGCACAACTGACCAAAACGCTATGTAAGGACTCCGACCTCCCCCCGAGCGCAGCCTACGGCACGCAAAGCAGCATACTGCAGCGCCTCTGCCTCTCCAGGTCCATCGACATCAGCGACGGCTTCTCTGATCCTGAGGATACCTACCTCAGGCTGATCCGCGAGCACGCGCTCATCAGCGCAGCGCGCCTCCTTCCTTTTCACCTGCCTGGATACAATAAATACGCTGAAGAGCGTGGGTACGAGAGGTATCTGTACGAGAAATTTTGTACCTTACAGGATGATAGGATCTCGAAGCTGTTATACTGAGTATTCGCGTCGATATCCCTTCAAATACAGCGTGTGACCGGACGCGTCCCAGATATTGGATGCAAGTTAGCGTTCCTTTTAACTGTAAAGTTGGTTCCCAAGATGGAGTACGGTCCTTGGAGCAGGTTCGCCTAAGGTTGATCGACGCGTTGTCGACTCGTTCAGATAATTGATTACGTGGGAGCAGGGGGCGTCCATCGGAGAAATCCGTGAAATCAACTGGTACACTGAGGTCGTGAGACTCAGGGCCTGATGTGATGTCGGCCGCACTCGGCTTTCCAAAAACGACACTGGCCGTCGCGTAGATTACTGTACAATCGATGTCGAAGTTCTACACTATTTCTTCGTTCTCTTCTTCTTCCCGCCCCCGCTGGTCACTGTCTGCGACCGTGGGCGCTTCTCCTTCTCCTTTGGTAGTGTTTCCCTCGCAATCTCAAAGCCCTCACTATCAGGCAGCCCGATTTCTTTGCGTGCATCGGCTGTTGCTTTCTCGGTCACCTCCATGCAACGCTCCTCTTGCCTTGAGATAAATAGGTCAACAGTGAGCTGCGCGGGGATATCCGGAAGCTTCCCACTGAATACAGGGTCGCTTTCCGTGGCTGATGTATCGCCCGACTCCGTGGAATGGTGGGTCAGGATGTGATAGACACAGTTGTATTTCCACACCGTGTGGGGCTGTCCTGAGACCGATACTGGACACAGTGGGCAGCTAATTGGCACATTGGTGCACGGTGAGCTCACTGTTGACTGTTTGGCGGATTTGTAGCTCATTTTCTCATAGTGATATGTGCACGTCGACTGAATTACAGGTGTGTTGTGCTTTCCAAATGAAAGTTGTGTTCGACAGCCATCAAGGCCGCAGAAACCACATGGATTAATACCAACCTATTTGAAGGCTATATTAGTTGGTCTGCGCTATATTTTGGTGAGTACAAACCGCTATTTTTAAGGGAGATCTTTCGTTGATATTGCGCATTGCCCACAAGATATGATACCCGACATGATTGCGCATATGGCTGATCTTCTTTGGGAGGCCACATAGCTTGCACGGAACCGTGTCCTTTCCATCGAGCTTCCCAATAGGTATGACTTCAGGCGGTACATTACTGACATACAGTTTACATTCCCCTTTGAATTTGAGATTTGAATATCTTTAAGCTTGCTAGAAATAAAGGTGCGTACCAGTAAGATCACGATATGGCAGTGCACCCGGGTTCACAATCTTCGGCAGGGCTGCGATGTTTCCAACTAAATCATTGGTATCTGGATTGAGATTGTCCCAGGATATCTCGAGCGCTTTCTCGAGTTGAACGTTCGGTATTTTCCACGTTGTCTCGCGTGTAACCAATTGTGCATCCGATGAAACTTGCAGTGGCAGAGGTGAGAGCGGTGTTAGGAGTGCAGAGGGAACCTCGATAACAAGCTGATTTCTTGTTAGCCGTTCAGATTTAGCCTTGACGTCAAGTTTGACATATCTTTTTGACCATTCCCATATATCAGGTGTGCGGTGCTGTTGCATCTCGAGTATTTGACCCATAACTTGAATTTTATGTGCCGCATTTCCCAGTTTCTGGACTTCAAGTGCAGTTTGAAGCGCCTTGGTATTTTCTATCCGGAAGCCTCCAATTTCAAATACTGATAAGCAGATCCGATCTCCTGACACAACCAGTAGCGAAGCTAAATCCCCAGCCTTGATTAGATTAGCTCCTCCGTCAAGCCCACTGATGTCGAATGGGTCAAAGACATGTTCAAATTTTGTTGCTGTTCGGAACGTCTCCATTGCAACGCCCTGAGCACGGAGAGGCCGCAAGGTAACCTTTCTGGCCTTTGAATCAGCCGTAAGCTGAGCAACTATTGAGCTTTTTAGATATGTTTTCCCATCAATAACCAGAGTCTTCGAAAATGTTTTTCCTAGTACGTCTCCCATTGTGGCATCGGGATCCGGTGAGTCCGGGAAGAAGTCATCGATTTCCATTCCATCGGGAAGCTCCTGAAATTGTATGTCAGACTGGTCGGCTTCGATAGAGGCCATTGTCACTGATGTTTCTTCTTGGTGTTTAGGTGTAGCTGCCCCTTCGGTTTCAGATGAGTAGATGGATGGAGGAGGAGACGAGGAGGATAAGTTATCATTGAGTATGTTAGCAATGTTATCATCATTAATTTGTTCAAGATCCACTGGCAGAAAATGAATATCCGTTGCGGAGGGTGTTATTCTGTCCCCCGAGACCTCATCTTCTGCAATTTGTTCCAAATTTGTAACTTGTATATGAAGTTCTTTGTCTGTGAGTTGGTCAACTTGATCAATTTCAGATCGGTCATCATCTCCAGTAGATCGGACGCCAACATAGTCTCCATCTGGTCGAAGAAAATCAAACCCCTCTTTTGAGAAAATTGCATTGAAGTCCAATGGTGTCTCATCTCTGAAGTATTCACGGAGGAGATTGATTGCTTTCTGTCGTCCATTTTCCCATTGAATGTGAAGGTCAACATTGCCGACGTGAGTGTCCCCCTTCCATGACTTCGGATTGATGTGGTCTATTCCGAGTGTGCCCAGAATACTCAATCGACGGTGGCCTCGATCTAATTCAGGGTTCCGTTCAAATGCGCCGTCAATTAGGGTTGCAATACTGAGCTTCTCGCAAAGTTGTTTGATGTCAAAATTCCGTGAGTGATCCTGTGTCCGAGTGTCGCCAAACAGTCCCTCAAGACGGTCAGTCCCTTCTTGTATAATGAAGAAGGTAAGGTTTCCATCCATGATTTGTAGCCGCGCCGTGATAAAGACAATATTCTTTACAACCGCCTGAGAGTCAGCATATAAGGCTCCTGTTAAGCAAGCTGTTCCGTGCTTTAGATGAAGTGCAGCGGCCAGGTGCGCATATGCCGATAGGGATTCAATTTGTTGTGAGAGAGACCAGTCTGGGGAAATGAACGGTAGGAGAAAATATGAAAGAAATTGTCCGAAGAATGTAATGCACCTCTGGCGGTGAAAATCAGATGGTGTCATATCTGATGGACAAGTCTCTGTGCCCTTCATCATAAGGTGTTGCAATAAAGAGACAGCCTTTGGAACATTCTGCTTGTCTGCAGGATCTAAAAGAGACCGTGCTTTGTCGACTGAAATCTTCCCCACGCGTGCGAGCTGATAAAGTATATCATGCGGGCAGATATTTGTTTCAAATAGCATAAAGCCCTGGGTATTTCGGAGAAGTGTTGCAAATCCTACATAAAATATAAATGGTTGAATACATAAAGAGCTTTGAATTGAACCCACGTTTAAATATATGCTTTGGATCACAAGTTCCTACAATACCCTCCACTGAAGTATACAGGTTGAGACCAACAAGGCTGCGAAGAATAATCTCCATATCCGAGTTCACAACCTGAAGGTGATGGGTCATACAGATAATATGTCGAGCACTGCGGAATGTTGAATCACCATCGCTTCCTAAGGCCCAGATTGGTCCTGAAATAGATCCCCCAAATTCATGTAATTTGTATGCGTCGAGAAGTGTTCTGATCCACAATGCCAATTCTGGACCTTTTTCTGTTTTATCAGATGCAGATACCACAAGGGGAACAGGCCGATAGTGGTCAGATCGTGCATACGGGGCAATTGCAACAACAGTGGCATCACTTCCAAAGCATACTTTGTTGGCATCGCTAGGTGGTTCAAAAAGAGCTGTTCGGATGTCCTCAACCGATTTGACATCAGAAACCTCTAGGTTTATGTTTTTTGAGTGTTCACGGCATAATCCAAGAACTATGTTTCGCTCTGGGCAATATTGGCATCGCGTATCAAGTGCTACACCATCAAACATGAGGATGTTTCCTGGAACACCACCTGATGAAGTCTGCGGAGGAGCTGGCTTAACTTTCGGATCCAAGAAGCTTGACATGTTCGGATTGAACTCTTCAGCTGACGGTGTTCCGGTTGATGCAAGAAGTCGGGGAATTTGATAATTACGGCGCACAGTAGAAAGTGATGCAAGTCCATGGGATTTTTGCAGTGCGTAAAGTAGACGTGGACCACCGATTGATTTCACAAGAAATGCAATATCAAGATCACGCTTTGAAAAACCTCCAGATGGAGAATAGAGTCCAGCAAGAGACTTTTCAAGTAGAGAAATAATTGCTGCAGGAGAGGCGCCTCTCCGTAAGGATGCAGCAATTAGGCGCCGTAGTCCAGTGAGATCACTGGATCCGATAAGCATCATTATCCGCTTGTAGTCTGACAATGTCTTTGCCATCGTCAGATTGCGTCGGAGAAGATTTTCAATCTGTAATAATTGCAAGCCGCTAAGTAAAAGATTGGAAAGAATAAAAAACAAAAGCACACCCTTGTACGAAGTGCTCTCAGCTGTGTGACCATTTTTTTCATAACCGCTTGCATCTGATTAGCGGAAAGATAATTCCACGGTGTATGAGCCTTTGCCTCCTGTGCTTGATCCACAAAATTCCTAAAGCTAGCCATATACTGAACAGAGTGACATGATCTACACGCAACAGGTTTATCGTCGGTCACAAACCCTGCACATTTATCAGAGCGCAAGATAATCATATTATCAATTCCAAACCCAGTTGGCTTCCAACCAATACTGGTCCGTGTATGGTGCTGCTGATAAGGATATGTTGCCCAAACGGATCCAGGAGTCCAAGCAACAGCTGATCCAGGGCATGGATATCGTGGCTTTCTGACCGAAGGATCAGGTGATATTTGCACATTGCTGCTAGAAGGGAGTGGTGGTACATTAGATTGCTCCATGTCGCTGCTTGATTGCACCTAATTGATTCAGACGTTCATGAATTAGGTGATCAGCGTTCAGCAATGAGTTCAGAGACTAATGTTCTGCACCTCAAGCAGAGATCTCTGACGGTTACATTCCTTCTTTCCTCGATGATCAAATATAGCTTTTGGATTCCCTGTTTTTGTCAGGGTGATCACCAATTTACATAGATCACATTCGATGCGATGCTTGTTGATACTAGGATCATACATTGTTGTAAGTTTTGTCTGGCCGTCTGGCCATACTATTTGAACGGGGACAGTTATTGCAGGTGTGTGCCGGCGGGGCATCTTTGGATGGCAATCAGATATTGTAAAAATCTACGCATTTTCTTTGATTGATATACTAGCTACTTACATTGTAGGCAGAGTGGCGATAAGGAATCTACGTGCAGACTGTAATCATTTCCTGACGATCTATGCGACAGCCGTGCCGCTTTTGGGCAGCCGAGCGTGGCCGACATCACATCAACCCCTGAGTCTCACGACCTGAGTGTACCAGTCGATTTCGCGGATTTCTCCGGTGGAAGCCCCTCGGGGTCTACTGTGGGAGTGCCCAGTGGAGTACGCAGAGATCGGGCACAGCCGGAGTAGCGTGCGCGTGTTGACGTATTTGTCGTCGTAGCCGTCGCTTAAGCTCAAGCCTCAGATTCCAGGGTACAAAGATCAAGAAATGTTTATGCGCTGTTGACGCCAATTTCGGTATGGCGGTCCGTTTAGGGAAAAATTCCAGAAACACTTTTGTTGCCCCCGGGGACCTTTTGTTATACTACCCTTAATGTGCACATTAATAATAGGCATTCCCATGATAGGATTTGTTGGGCGCAGAAATAAATTTCAGGTGCGCGTGAACACATTGTAGTGCGCAGATTTTTTTTGACTGCGCATAAAAACAATTCAATGCGCCGATTTATATTTTAAGGTCCGCAGAAACATATCACGGTGCGCGGATTTACTTTCTAAGTGCACCGAAAAACATTAGGTGCRCGGATTTATTTCACAAGTGCGCCGAAACATTTGTGATAGTCAGCGAGGGAGGTGAGCCGACAAGCCGTGCTTATGTAATTGATCTCATCAATATGAGGTGATCCTCAGCCGGGTACGCCGTCCATTGTTTGGCCTGTGCCACACCGCTTTCCTCCTCTCGTTTAGCGCCCGTGATTGGCATGCCGCACTTCGTCGGTCAAGCGTAGTTCAATCTATTTCCACGCTCTCTGGCTCATAGGGCTCTGCATAAGCATGTCCAGTATGAGCATCAGTTCCCAGTCTCTGGTCAGCCACGGCACAGAACACGCTGCCCAAATCACCTCGCTGTGTTCACCGGCACCGTCAACCATGAACTTGTGCCGTGAGATCAATTATAATACCGTTAAATCAATAGCATAACGAGTGAGCAACATCTGGTGGTGTGTATTAGTCATGCTTTGCCTCGCAGGCTTAAGGACGAAGGACGCCGAGATGCTCATAGACCTGACACGTACACCCTCCCTTCCATGGGTATTTATCTTTACATGTGTGATGCAGAAACATTAGTCAATTTAACCATGTGAATGTCTTTCTTCTCAAAGAATGGTTGTATCAAAGAGGACAGGCAATGAAAAATCAATGGAAGAAAGCGGAGTCTAGAGATAGGTGCCAATCAGCCTTGTCGTATGAACACGCCTCGCATGGAATATTTTTACGCAGGGGAAGAAGTCATGAGCAAGTATAGGACGCTCATCCGCATGTGGGAAGCGTTAAAAAGGATGTGTTGTGAGTCAGGAACGGCCACACTCACAAAACGCTACAAGTGTGAGAGGCCATGCCCGATTCAATAAAATATCGATGTACGCCGTCTTATCAATGATATAAATTTTGAAAAATATTTACGTCTCATAGCACAACCCATGTTAAGCTCCGATACATCTCGGCGCCTCTCCCTCTCTCCTCTATTAAACTTACCGCCGCTGACATTGGCCACGCAGTGTACGCTCGTTTCTGGTGCACGCGTCACGCTAGAAATAGCATTTCCACCTCGTTCTGACAAATCCTGGCATATTCAGCCTGCTAGTCAACGTCCTCGCCCTGAAAGGCCCATGAACGTCACTTTGCCATGTTCGCCGGATGCTGGACGGTTCGCATACATGACTTGTGCGTGCCAGGCCGAAGCAATAGCACCGCCCCTTTGGTATTTGAGCTTATTCAAAGAGGTGATACAGCTCACAGCAGGTGAAAAAGGTCATAAGTGGGGAAGTCTGTGCCTTCTTTTTACAAGCCTAGAACGTACCTGGAAAATGACAAGAAAATTAGCATATTATTACTTACAGCGATGACTGAGGTCAGAGAACTGCAGTTCATGGCCTTTCCAACAGAGCTTGCGATAAATTACTATACCACTAAGTACCATTTTTTTACGATAACCATATGATCTAAACAAGTGAAATATGCCTTAAATTTACTTCCAGAAGATGGCGAACCTAGTTCAAAAACTCTTTCCTTCGCGGTTTTCTATGTCTGCGGGCCGGGATCCTTCCACGGACCGGTCAGCTGCTTGAAGTGGCTTTGCAAAATCCAGATGTACGAGTGTTCAACCGGTCCGTTTACCGACATTTCTCCCAAGTCTCAGTAGGTAAGTACAGTACAAACCTAGCTATCCGTAGAGAGAAACCACATAGGAGCTGATGGGTACCTACTAACACCAGCTGGCCGCGCAGCGTGCATCCACATCGCGCGTCAGTGGCCAGCCTCACAGCAGATCTTCAACAGCGTGAACGGGTCGTCTTATCTTCGAAGTATAATGCATTGTGAGCTTCATTGACGTAAAGTAACCCCGTCATGAGCAACTAGGTGCAAATACAGTGGCCCCATTATATGGTATACCCAGTCGCACGCGTGCCAAACGCGTCCATTGCTTCTGTAAGAGCTCGACCTCTCAAAATGCCTGTGTTATGTGAATTATAATATAGAGTGTATCTGCGAACATGGGCACGCCGCGCGGCATAGCGGTGGTTGCGGGACATGCCACCCATTAGCAAATGGCAATGCGTATTGGGTTACTTGGGTAGTGTGCCCAGCGCTTGCCCGACTGCGGTCATCTGCTTATGCTCGGCGGTACTCTTGGATAACAGATAAAGACAGCTCGTGCGGTGGTGTGCAGAGCAGCGAATGCAGCGCCCAAGGAGACGAGGGAGTCGGAGTATCAGGCACAGGCCAAACAATGGACGGCGTACCCGGCTGAGGATCACCTCATATTGATGAGATCAATTACATAAGCACGGCTTGTCGGCTCACCTCCCTCGCTGACTATCACAAATGTTTCGGCGCACTTGTGAAATAAATCCGYGCACCTAATGTTTTTCGGTGCACTTAGAAAGTAAATCCGCGCACCGTGATATGTTTCTGCGGACCTTAAAATATAAATCGGCGCATTGAATTGTTTTTATGCGCAGTCAAAAAAAATCTGCGCACTACAATGTGTTCACGCGCACCTGAAATTTATTTCTGCGCCCAACAAATCCTATCATGGGAATGCCTATTATTAATGCGCACATTAAGGGTAGTATAACAAAAGGTCCCCGGGGGCAACAAAAGTGTTTCTGGAAATTTTCCCTAAACGGACCGCCATATTTCGGCTTTCCTGCTTGATCGATGGCCAGGTGGCCTTTGTTGTCAGCGAGCTGGGTCGTCTTTCTTTCAAGTAGTGGTACCCGGAGCGGAAGCATGCTGATTAATCGTTCTAGGTAACAATGGGAATCATACCATGATGGTCCCCCCATGCAAGCACAATGTCGAAAGTAGGCTCCATATCCATCTCCCTTTGTATTGATGGACAACGCCAAATTTCTTTCACAATATAAAGGGCTGGATTCCGCTTCGGTTTCTAAACTACATACCCTCATCACTCGGGATGAATTCCCTGGGCCCAAGGATCCCCACAGAGCTTGTTGATCTCATCATATCTGACGCACTGGGCTGCATTTCCGTCGTCAAAAACCCTTCCATTTTGTCTTCTTACGCGCTTGTCGGGCGCTTATGGCGGAATCGCATTAACGCGCGCCGCTATTATGGCCTGCATATATACCTGGGTGGCCACACAACATCGCAGATACAGGCACTCGCCGATATCTGCACATCTAAAGTATGGTCTGTGCACGAGAGCGTTGCTCGGCAGGTTCAGCACTGCACCCTCACGCGCGGATCCAAGGATGCCAATGGCGTTGATTTGTTTGACAGGAGTGAAATCCGAGAAGCAGCTATTGTCATTGTCCTGCGCAATATATTCCGCGACAAGACGCGGCGCGGAAACGGCGTGACCGCAGGCTTGCGCCTCGAAGTAGGACGTATTTGCGCAGGTGGAGGCTACGGATTCCACTTCGGCATGCTTGGACCTAACATCATCGCGGCCCTGGAAGACCTAGCACGGACAGCAGATATAGAAAACCTTGCGCTTGAGCGTGTCTGGGGTGTCCCATGGACTCTGCTTTCGTCTGCGACTCTCAGCTATCTAAGTTTGGATGAGGTAAAATTTCTCCGGCCAAGGACGGCAGGTAACGAAGGGGTGTTACTCCCTGAGATGTGTTTGTTACCGCAGTTGGACGAAATATTTCTGAACGACAGCCCTTCCTTCATCGAGGGATTCACAAGTCAGATATATCGTGGACCACCTCCCCCAGTTACAACCATGAGAATCGCATACGGGACAGGAAATCAAGAAGAAGCATTTCATGATGCTCTTGAGAATCTAGGGAGTAAATTAGATTGCCTTGATATCACCATTACAGGAGGTGCGGAATTCGTGTCTCGTGTCTCCGTCACCTGTTGTAATATCTGACAACCTTAACACGCAGGTTTCTATGAATTATGCCGTCCAATCGATTATAGAAAAGTCCATGTGCTCCATAACTTAGCCCTAGATCTTGAGGTGAACATCGATCACGACAAGCGGGCTGTCGGCAATCCGGTGACGCTACCAGCATTCGAAAATGCCGTACTACTCCTGCCTTCAACGCCCCCTCGCGAACTGTACATTGCCTTTGCCGTATCCATTTTCTTTTTCGACCCTCCAGACAGCCCACGCCGCTGCATTGAAGACATATATGAGCGCACATATCACCCGTCATTCCCGGATTATCTACAGCGTATCACATCGGACGCGCACGAAACATGCATCAAGATCTTGCTCTTCGTATCTGTCCACGTGGACCCAGAGCTGGTGTATGGCTCGCCTGAGACGTGCACTGAGCACGAGGAATACCTACGTCAGCAGTTTGCTTGCATAGATCGGATGGATAGTGTCGCATTTGAGGTTTCCGTGGAGAGATTTGACGACTTGCCCGACTTCCGCAAGGATGTATAGATAGCGCGATGTACCATTCTGTCGATAACTTAGAGTAGAATCCCTCACCCGTCAAATATTGCGCATATCGCGTTGATATAATTCGACCATTATGAATCCTAAAAACGGGAGTGGATGAAGCCGGTGCGGGGTGCGGATAACACGGCGTAAGTATACGGCGGGTCTTTGTGAGGCTTAAGATCTTAAGAAGTTACCTTAAAGTTTCAAACGTATGGCGGTCCGATTATGGAAGTATTCCGCGTAAATTCAAAACTGCGCATGAAAGTTTTCAATGCAATGAAACGTCCCCCAAATGAATTGTAACTGCCCCGTAGATTATGACGACTTCCCCGTAAGAATTAAACACTCCCCGTAAATATTAAGTGCTCCCCGTAGACATTGAATAGAGCCCCGAAAAAGTTGAGCAGTCCCCGAAAATGTTTAGACACATTTCAATCTGCCCCGTAAATGCTCCCAGCTCCCCGAAAATTACCAGGCACCCCCATAAACGCTCCCCGCTTCCCCGTAAATATCAAGTTGCTCCCCCGTAAAGACTGAGATATAAGGTTTATGAGCAGGCCGAGGTGCCGTGATTAGGTAAATGATCCGTCGGCATGCGATCGGCTCTGTTGGCTGACTTCAAAATTCAATTCCCACCACTCAGAAGCAGCGCTAGGTGTGTCGCCGTCTACGCCAGGGCATGCTCACCTTGTCGAAACGGCGCTTGCGCTGCTCGACGCGTATGCCAGAACCTCAAACACAGGCGTCCTCACACTCAATATCGTCTTCAAAAAGAGGAGCGATTATCTTATTTACGCTACAGAGCGCAGCATGTAACCTACCGGACGACGCGAGCATCAGCGCGCAGGCGCGGCGCGGCGCGGAGGCGTGCGTCATTGGAATATGATCGAGGAGTCTTGGGACTCAAATGACTCAACCGTTTGGCCTGTAAATTACACAGGCCAGCGGAACGCCGCTGCGACTCCTTGATCGYGGTGCAGTGACTCGGCGTGTCCCCCTGGTGGTATCTGTGAAACCCCCACATGTGTAGCGGCGCTTGGCAAGACTATAATGAYGGACATGCTGTTATGGACTAATTGTCCTCTGTTCTCGTGCGGGACATTGTGCACTTCTAATGAACGTCGAGGAGCACAGTCAAGCACATTGATGATGAGCACCAGGGTAGTGCTTGCTCTGTGCCTGCGCTGAATGGGCCGATGTAATAGATGCTCATTTCACAGAGCACCAGTCAGTCTTGGAAGGGACAGATATTCACGGCGATACTGTTACAACCTGTAGATACCATTCGGTGCAGCACACCTTCTCAAAGGTGCGCGAGTCCACGGCCTGTGGAGCGTGGAACGTCAAGATCAGGCGGCGCCTGATCTTGACGTTCCGCCGGGACGCGTGCATGAACACGGGCGGCGGCGGTAGTACTWTGATTCTGTCCTAGCCAAATGCAGCGGACACGTCAAGTTACCTGCAGTACACCAGCTGCGAGCATGTGGTGTGCAAGGGACCATGTCCCAGTCGAGCGACACTGCATCAGTAAGTAAATGGTGGTGGCAATGAGGGATCTGGGTCTGCAGACGTTCATTAGAAGCGCACAATGTCCCGCACGAGAACAGAGGACAATTAGTCCATAACAGCATGTCCATCATTATAGTCTTGCCAAGCGCCGCTACACATGTGGGGGTTTCACAGATACCACCAGGGGGACACGCCGAGTCACTGCACCGCGATCAAGGAGTCGCAGCGGCGTTCCGCTGGCCTGTGTAATTTACAGGCCAAACGGTTGAGTCATTTGAGTCCCAAGACTCCTCGATCATATTCCAATGACGCACGCCTCCGCGCCGCGCCGCGCCTGCGCGCTGATGCTCGCGTCGTCCGGTAGGTTACATGCTGCGCTCTGTAGCGTAAATAAGATAATCGCTCCTCTTTTTGAAGACGATATTGAGTGTGAGGACGCCTGTGTTTGAGGTTCTGGCATACGCGTCGAGCAGCGCAAGCGCCGTTTCGACAAGGTGAGCATGCCCTGGCGTAGACGGCGACACACCTAGCGCTGCTTCTGAGTGGTGGGAATTGAATTTTGAAGTCAGCCAACAGAGCCGATCGCATGCCGACGGATCATTTACCTAATCACGGCACCTCGGCCTGCTCATAAACCTTATATCTCAGTCTTTACGGGGGAGCAACTTGATATTTACGGGGAAGCGGGGAGCGTTTATGGGGGTGCCTGGTAATTTTCGGGGAGCTGGGAGCATTTACGGGGCAGATTGAAATGTGTCTAAACATTTTCGGGGACTGCTCAACTTTTTCGGGGCTCTATTCAATGTCTACGGGGAGCACTTACAGCCGTTTGCATAATTCTTGGCACAACCCGATTCAGATGTAAATAGAGCAAAATAGACCCTATCGTAGGGTTTGTCCTTGTTCCGGTTCAAACCGAACACCCATCTACCTCTGCTATTGCTTCAGTGCTCCATGCCTTATCGTAAGATCAGCCGAGATGTCAAAATGGCCGCTATTCGACTCTATGAGAGGGATTTGCTACCACTGCCYGACATTCTAGACTGTTTGCAGTTCTCGAAGCGTACTTTTTACCGTATTCTGGACCTGTGGCGTACTACTGGCGATGTTGTGCAGCGCACTTATGGAATCCGCGGGCGGCCAAGGATGCTACACTTTGACGATATTGACTACCTGAAGAGGCTTATTCGACACAGACCTGACTGGTTCCTTGACGAGCTCCTCTTTCTTTTGAAAACAAACCGGTTTGTCTCTGCGCACTATACTACTGTTCACCGGGAGCTTGCGCGTGCTGGAGTATCCTTGAAGAAATTGAAGAAGATTGCTTCAGAGAGAAACGAGAACTTACGGGCAGACTTCATCCGACACATGGCACAATATTCTCCTGAACAACTGGGTTTTCTAGATGAGGTCTCGAAGGATGAACGAACATCTATAAGAAGCCGTGGTCGATCTCTCAAAGGCTCTCGNTGCCCAATGGCATGTGCCACAGTTCAGCACATCTGGCTATCCGTTTTACAGCCGTTTGCATAATTCTTGGCACAACCCGATTCAGATGTAAATAGAGCAAAATAGACCCTATCGTAGGGTTTGTCCTTGTTCCGGTTCAAACCGAACACCCATCTACCTCTGCTATTGCTTCAGTGCTCCATGCCTTATCGTAAGATCAGCCGAGATGTCAAAATGGCCGCTATTCRACTCTATGAGAGGGATTTGCTACCACTGCCYRACATTCTAGACTGTTTGCAGTTCTCGAAGCGTACTTTTTACCGTATTCTGGACCTGTGGCGTACTACTGGCGATGTTGTGCAGCGCACTTATGGAATCCGCGGGCGGCCAAGGATGCTACACTTTGACGATATTGACTAYCTGAAGAGGCTTATTCGACACAGACCTGACTGGTTCCTTGACGAGCTCCTCTTTCTTTTGAAAACAAACCGGTTTGTCTCTGCGCACTATACTACTGTTCACCGGGAGCTTGCGCGTGCTGGAGTATCCTTGAAGAAATTGAAGAAGATTGCTTCAGAGAGAAACGAGAACTTACGGGCAGACTTCATCCGACACATGGCACAATATTCTCCTGAACAACTGGGTTTTCTAGATGAGGTCTCGAAGGATGAACGAACATCTATAAGAAGCCGTGGTCGATCTCTCAAAGGCTCTCGTGCTGTCCAAAAAGGAGTGTTTATTCGTGGTCGTCGATTCTCAGCTGAAGGACTGCTCACCATTGATGGCATGATCTCAAACACAGTTGTCGAAGGTTCTATGAAACGGGATACTTTCTTAGTGTACCTTGAGCGTAGTGTTGTGAGTAAAACCTTTCTGTTTTCTGCTTGTTCTAACTTTGTCATTAGATGCCTTTGTGTACAGCATTTCCTGGTTATCTAAGTGTTCTTGTGATGGATAATGCACGTATCCATCATGGTGAAGAGATACTTGAGCTGGCTGAGCGATTCCGTTTGTATTCAATCTATTCAATCTATAAATTACAACAATATTAGCTCAGCTTCTATTCTTCTAGAGATCCGAATTGAATTCTTACCGCCCTATTCTCCCGACCTCAATCCRATAGAGGAAGCTTTTTCCAAGGTCAAGGCTTTCATTCGCCRTCATCGATCAATTCTYGTAACYGAGGGAGATGGCATGATTTTTGATTTGATGCAAATTATGGAAGTTGTTACAGAAAACGATGCAGCAGGATATTTTATACATGCAGGTTACTTCTAAGGCGACRAAAGCAGGAGGAAAATAATGTAGTCAAAGCAATTGTACAACAGCAACGAGAAAGAGTCAATAGCGTCAGAAGTACACAATAATTGTATGAGTATCCGAGTYRGAATTACACGATATTTATCATTTTGAAGTGGCCCATTCAGTGATAGCTTCTTTCATGTCGATGATCTCGCCTGGTTTGAAGCCTAGTGTGAGTAGCTCTTCACCCGTCATGTAAGGGAATGCGTGAGTTCCCGAGTAAGCATTATCACGTAGACGGGATAAAATAGTGCCTGATAAGTTGAATACTTGACAAAATGTAGCCATGTCCATACGAGGACCAAGAATGAGACCTGGTGGAATAAGAGGAGCTGAGAGCGCAGGYGGAGCAGCAGGAGCAGGTGGAGGAATCGCTGCTGCAGGTCCAAGTGGAGGAATCTGATAGGGACCATAGGGATTATTTGGAAGGACGACATTGAAGATTGGGGCTGCTTGCGTGACTGGCCCCTTCTCCTTTGCCATGGCGTTAAGGCGTGCCTGTAAAATGGGTGACTTTGACGCAAGCGTTTGCATAGAAACACCGTCAAATAAGGTAATGTTGGGTGGTTTCTCCAGTGTGGCAACTTCTTCGCCGCGAAGCTACATAGTGATGTAATTATAGTAAACAGAAAGAAAATTCAACCAACGTACGATTCCTGCTGCCCACTTCTCTAAGTGTTCGTGTCCTAATGCAAAATGTGGACCATCGGCTGGAAGAAAGCAATGTTCGGAGTGGCAGTTTGTGACATTACATTCCCATCGTTGTTGAAGAGCCTTGATCTTTCTATCAATAGCAATATTTCCGGGAAGAATATCAGATTCTTTTGGAGCCTAAACGTGTTTTAGAGTACGGCTTTTGTTACGAGTATACAGAGTAATCAACGTACTCTTGACTTCTTCTTTGTGGCAGCTTTAGTAGGCGCACCAGCATCATTTTCTTTATCCGCAACCTAATTTTCATAAATCAACTCAGCACTACGTTTGACCAGCTTGGTGTAGTATGCATATAGACACGTACTGGTACATTGGCGTCGTCATTCCCAGGTCCAACTACTCGAACCTCTTTGACGACTAGTTTGACAGCTGGATCCTTCTTCATTTTTGCGACATTTGTTATCAAGTGTGCATGATCAGCTTCGGAATCAAGAGGCAGTGCATTGGGAACGATACGAGGRATGGAATATGTAGTCTCGAAGGAATTGTTGGGCACTGCGGCCTCCAGAGGGTATAAGGCATTGSAATATTGAATCTTGATWTGGCTATGTACGTCAATCCAAGGACTGTCACTCAAAAGAACAAAAAAGCGTCCTTTAGGCTCGCGCCTCCCAGCTGGCTTCTTCAATTCAGCCATGGAGAGTATACTGAGGGTATAGGTCACTTCAAATGGTACTTGATTCTCGGTGTCGGCATTAGCAGCAGCTTTTCTCTTCTTTGCTAGATGAAATATTCAATCAATCGTCTCGAGCAAATYCATCAATGAATACCTGACTGAGCTGGTTCCTTGGGTGCTCGCCTCTTCTGCGGAACAATAGCGGCCTCTTCTTCTTCAGATTCTTCAGATTCTTCAGGCTGTGCACCCACGGTAGCACCAGCAACCCCAGGCTCCTCGGCTGCATCATCCAAATCGTCGTCTTCGGAAAGCTCATCAGGCTCGTCTTCATTCACACCTTCACAACCACCATCAGTTTCATCCGAGGTATCAGACTCTATGACTCTGTCAAGCATTGCCAGAAGACCAAGCGGCTGGCTAGATGGACCTGCGACAGGTGCGTCTCTAGCCGGAGCAACAGCAGGCACAGCAGGAGTCCTTTGAGCTCTAGCAGGGATCCGAAAGGTAGGCACAACTYTTTCGGGGCTTGGTTCTCTTGCTTTGTTCTTCTTTCTAGCTTTCTTGGCAGGCATAGATGCAAGTAGACGGAAYGTATAGCAAGCGTTCAAAGAGAAAGTTATCTGATGCAGTCAAAATAGACGAAACCCTACGATAGGGTCTATTTTGCTCTATTTACATCTAAATCGGGTTGTGCCAAGAATTATGCAAACGGCTGTAATTGGTCGCAATTTCAATTATAGTAAATCGAATT
>KN817699.1:3370-29666 GCA_000827495.1 Hypholoma sublateritium FD-334 SS-4 | reverse complement strand
AGCTGGGTGTTTCGCATAAAACGTCATGCAGACGGCTCAATTGAGCGCTACAAGGCACGAATCGTTGCCCAAGGCTGCTCCCAACGTCCCAGACAAGATTTCTTCGATGTGCACGCTCCTACTCCACGCCCTGCAATGATACGGACGACTTTTGCTATAGCTGCTGCTGAGGACCTGGAACTTCGCTCTGTGGACATTTCAGCTGCTTTCACCAATGGAGACTTGGATGAGTACATCTACATGAGACAGCCTGATGGCTTCCATGAGGGTGGTCCTAGCAAGGTCTGCAGGCTCAGCCAGGGACCTGGTGGTGCAGTTAGCTGCATCGTTGGGAGTTGCCCTTGAGGGTGGCTGTGTACCATCCGAGAGGTGCTGGGTTCAATTCCCGGTCATAGCAGATACCATAAGTCTGTAGTCCAGTGGGTGGCCCGTTGGTCGGTTACCGGCTGGCCCCCGTGGGTTCTGGGGGATTACATCGGGATCTTGGGGCAGGGTCAGGATCACCCTCTGACGCTAGCAAGCTGTAATGGCTGTGCGCGCAGTGAATCCTCACTTAACGGAACCTGGGGGATACTTGGATATATGATGGTCACACGCCGGTGTCTGGAGAGCACTGCCGCGGGCCGTGAAGCCATTAACCGGCCTCCGGGGTCGGCCTGGGTAGTCATGGGGGAATGCGACTGTAGAGGTGGAGTCACGCCCACCGTATAGTTCAGACAGAGTGGCGCCTGTCGTGTTGGAAGCCCTTGATGGCCGCTTCGGTGGTTTGACCATAACAGTCAGGTAGTGCGGATTAGTAGTGGGGGAGTGGCGCCCCCCCAGGGTATGGTAGCCACCAATGCAATCCGTAATTGACCTATGCGGAACCCCCCCCTTAGTAGATCGAAGGGGTTGAGCCTAGTGAACGGTCGCACCGGCAACTCGGGTTAACTGAGGGATCTGAATCTGGGGGAAGCCAAAGGGTCTCAGTAGCCGGTAACCCCRGTGAACGGGTCTACCCGCAAGGGTCCTAGGCTGGATAGGCAAGCAAATCCGGGAACCGTAACCAGTGGATATAACCAGCCGATAAGGCCACCCGGGACCCAGGGAAGCGGAGCTACCCTCCACCCAAGCCCAATTGAAGGCTAAACCTGGGTCGGTTAGTCACGCGCAAATGAGGGACAAAGGCCTAATAACTCCAGGTCCTTTCAGGGAAACACAAACCTGGTAGGCGCGTGGCGAGACATAGAACCTGGACACTCTGGGGATCCGGGCCCAATGGGCAATCCGAACCGAGTGCTGGGTAATGGGAAACAGGCTCGAACGATGGACGTCCAGTACAGTCTGCGGGCCGTAGCCGGATGGGGTAGTCCCCCTACCCGGGCTCGAGCGAACTAAATCCTATGTCGGTTCATTGGGAATAATAAGCCCAGTATGAATCTAAGTTGATTCCGAGATCGCACAGCCGGGCCCCGCAAGGGCGCCTTGGGTAGCCTCCTCCACTTCGGTGGTAGGGGGCTATATCTTGTAGTAGTGCATTAGCATACATTGATTGTAGTAGTGTACCCCGCGGGTTGTGTTCGAGCACCGCGCAATAAATGGGGGCGCCAATGGGCCCTCGGATTTCAAAAAAAAAAAAAAAAGTAGGTGGTGAACATGTCTAGACCCAGCTCGCCAGAGTAGTGCAACTTCATCGGGAAATTGGTGGTCAGCAGACAAGGCAATAGTTGGCAGTAGATGGGTTGAAATCTAATCAAATGATTCTAATTTAAGTAACCCTTATACACGCACCTATCTTCCCATCTCTGAGACGTTGAACAAGGCCGAATTCGCAACGTCTGTAACATTTATTTAACTTGTAGTAGTAAGCCGGGAAGATAGATATGGTCGAAGTGAAACCAAGTTGTACGAGAATTTGAAAAGCACAAGCATTGCTCATGCTTACAAGTATAACAGATAGTTCGGTAATGTCAATGCTCTACTGATTATGCATGCTGATCACCATGTACATATATTTCGGAACAGTGACCGATAAGTGAGATACTTCTGAGATAAGGCATCGGCGGCAATCTGTATGTAGCGATTGGGCTCTCGTGAAAGGTGTGCAACAGAGCGTATTGTGTTCAAAACTGGCAAGCTGCAAAACACAGATACCATAAATCACAGTATAAAAGCCTTGGTTCAAAGAAAAGAACTCTCAGACAGAAAGATGTCTGATAATTGATGACAAGTCTTGGAGAGCAGCTCAGACATATCCAATGAAATTGCCTTCGAGAAGAGGCAAAAGATCGATAGTAGAGACTCAATGTCCAAGCCTTGGTTTGAAAGACAATGCTATTTGGGAGGGCACAAGTCTACAGGCCTATGGCAGTTCCAAGATTGGTTGTCGTGTCTATTCAGCTTTTACCGCAGAGAACATGATCGGCGTTCCTGACGATCATCAATCGTACTGATTCATTTGACACATTTTGACAGTATATGTCATTGAAAAAAATCTTTACTAAAGGACAACGTGTATCACTTGTTGCAAGTTTATTTGCTCCTGTAATACGTACCCTTACTTCTGAAATCTTTGCAAGATTTAAAGGGATCTATATGAGCAGCACCAAGATATAAGCACTACATACATTCCTATCGATTATGGTGTAGACAAGCAATGCGGCTGTCTTCGGGATGCTGCAAACATGGCTAGGTATATACGTCTGGTACCCGAGCCTTCGGCATTGTGAGATGCACGAAATCTAGGTTCGTTTGTCAATTTTTAATGAATTATCAGCCAAAAAACAAACGTTGGTATCTATCATTTCACAAATGTACTGGAGCCGGTAGTATCTACCAGTGCCACGTAACATTAGTTTGCATCTCGCAAAGCGGACTTCTTAGACGCTGCTCTTTTAGCCTTGATTCTGGCTAGTGCGCTGTTTTCCGAGACAGGCCTTGAATTTGGGGTGTAGTTCGGAAACACCTGACTGGAAAAATAAAGCATCAAATAAGCACAAGTATAAGATCTAGAAAGCCCGAGGTGACTCGCCGATTCCACCATGCAAGGAGGATGTCAATCTCAGCCGTCTCTTCTGGATCCTCAAGAAGTTCGAGGATACTATTGTAGAACCGCTCGGAGTCTGTGGTAGTATCGGTACGACTAAAAGTACTGCATGCTGATAACGCAAATCTTGCCTGGCGTAGGATTAGGATTTAATCAGCATAAGCCAGGAGAACTCGCACCTGCGTTGCAACATATGCTATGGAGGCACAAGTCACGCTGGTCATGCCGTGAATACGAGCATTTCCCGAGCGTGTTGCCTTCGCTTCTCTATCGACCGAGCTCGGGGAAGTAAATATATATTTGAACGTCTATAATCCAATTAACCTAATTGGTATTGAGAATTATGAGGTCTTCAATGCTTACTTTGATCAATATTGCACTCTGTAATAAGCCTTTCCAAGGGTCACTGTCGTCGTACTTATAGGACCGATACAAAAAAACTGGCCATTGATCGCCAGGTACAGACAATTCGCCTGTGCGAAGATTCTCCTTGATTCTTGGAAGTCGTAATGAATCAATGTGACAAACTAAAAACCATAGAAATTACTTTGCATCAGACCAATCAAGGCCTGTCGGGCAGAGGAGCGCCCCAGTTACTTCGTGGTTGAAGCCCCGATCGGCCTTGACATTGCGGCCAATGGGAGGATTAAGTGGTTCGCCAACTGGCATAAGCCAATCAACTATTGCCGACTTGAGGCTCTTTGTGTCGTCAGATCTCGCACTGGATGATCCTTTCTGCAACTTGAAAAACATAAGGTGTGCCTGCATATATACGTAGCCAATAGACTCACCAACATTGCAATGTTTTGAACCTCTTCTTCGGACTCGGTTGTCATAATCCTATCTTCAAGGCCAGGAACGCTTTTCAATAATGAGAGGAACACTTTATGTTCTCTTCGCTCTCTATTTAGTTTCCATTCAATCTTAAAAAATGAGGCGGAAACAAAGAACGTCGTACTGTGCAGTAAATGCTTCATCAGGCTCTTCTGAGCGTTCTCCCATTCGAACAATCCCATTGTTGATCAGTGCGTGGACATTGCAAAGGGCGTGTATAGTCCTTCCAAAATGGCGCCCATGATGAACCAGAGGGTCCGTTGTGCGACTGTTGAAAAACAAGAGTATAGTCAGAACAGCCATACAAGAACTGAAAGGCGACATAAGATGTTGATGGACTTACGCCTTTTTTCTGGGCCCGAGCTGCAAGGCGTCTTGTGAAGATCTCGTTGGCGGGACAGGCCCTGAGCGGCTGTTCTCGTCGTTGGACATATATATTGCGCTATATGTGAGTTGACTTGTCAGATTGTCAGTCAAAAGTGGAGGGAAAAAATAAACTGAAAATGCTGGCCTTTTGAGGGAATACATACAGCAAGCAGCAGTGAATCGAGTACGGAGGCCGCAGTGAGTGCCTGTTTCAATATGTTAGCAACAGGCTGCGGCTTGCGCAATAATTTCAGAATGATTTTGAGTATGACTCACAGTCCGAGTACGGAGTCATGAAGATGCCGTTAAGTGACTCCGTCAGAGGGTAGTGCCTGCGAGTCGAAGGTCAGTTTTTTATGTTCCATTGACGACGGTGTCGGTGGCAGGCTTGCCTAAATTAGCACTCTATCATCGCGAGCGCGACCTTCATTGAGAAACGATCGTGATCTCGTTACTACAAAGCTTGAAGTGCAATTAGCAGAGTTTATACATCGCACGCTCAACGTTTTGGATTTACCGGCGCAGTCAAGACTGCAATCATCATGACTGGTTCCACGACATTTCCAAGCTAAGAGACGTGTCAGCACTCAGAACGTTTAAAAGGGGACTTCTCCCTGTTGTGACTTGACCGCCAGCGCCTAGCATTCGCCAGCTTACTACTATCACTCTGAAGATCCGGGCCCTTCATTGACGCCGTGGCCAATGTCTACTAGCTCCGGTACAAACCGAACTCCAAATTGTAAAATCACCATTCCAATAAGGCTTTCTGTGTGGGCCAACACGGTTTTTGTCAGGCCCCGTATCGATCCCGTGAGTTGTTTTTGCAATCCCTGGTAGACGTTATGTTAACTGAATTTGGTATGCTGGAATCGAAGGAATGGCTCGCCGAATATTATCATTGGTTCTGTGCTCGACAGAAACGAGAAGACAACGGTTTCATAGACTTTCCGCGTCTACTGAGGATCGCAAAGCAGCAAATCAGATATTCCAATCTAACAGATTCCACAATTCGCGGATCGGGCTTCGGAACGGCACCTTCGCAAACGACAAGACGTTTGAGCGGACCCCCTATTCTAGTTCAAGTTATGGCATTCAAGGAAATCACTCGACTTCGTGAACGCCAGGAATTCAGGTTCAGGCTATCCGACGGAGAAATTGTCATCGATGCTTTCATCCGCGCACCGTCTTCCTGTAGTTTTGATTTTGAAGAATTCAGGCTTGGCTGTAAAGTGAGTGGGCGAGCTGTCTCAGAGCCACATATATACTAATGGGTTCAATCTGCGAAGCTATTCATTATGAACCCTTCGATGCGAGATGGCGCAGCTATCCTTAAATTGCGCAACATTGATATATTAGGAGGAAATTGTCGTGACCTGGAGGATAAACGGATTATCGTACGCGAAATGTGGTACAATCTTTGAGGTTTTGTCCTGATCAAAAATATAACGGTGGTGTCAGATCGATCAAGTAGTTAAAAAGGCAATAAATATTGACATGCACGCCATGCGGGTTGAATAGCCTTTAACTGCCGTGTCCTACAAGCAGTGGGGCATTTATTTGATCGGCAACGTACAATTCATCGCATTCGACATTGAAGAAGAGTGAGCTTGGCGCATCCAAGGAGCAATAGTAGACCCGGAGCAATGTGCACATGATAAGGTTCTTGACAGGCAAGCGATTCTTTTCACCCATTTCCGCGTACTACAATTCTCGCACCACCTTGATCATACTGTAGACACATAGGGCAGGTTGAATGAAGCCCCACTCTACAGTAAATACAGTGGCGTCCTTGGCGCAGCCAACTTCCTGGACTTTACAATCTTGTATCCAGTGGACTGGAACGTAACATTGATTTATTGATATCGCGGATAGTGGTGGAAATATGATTTACAAATGTATGATACGCAAGTTCAAGACCATTGGCCCCGGTCTGCAGCAACGCGCTGGAGTTGGCACACTTCCTCTAATTTGCTTCGTAGAGTTATCAATGCGGCCATTGCCGGAGAAATGGTCAAGATGCTGGCGGGCGAGAGCAATGCTGATGAAGTAGACGGCGATGCTGATGAAGTAGACGGCGATGACTTCGCAACCAGTTCAATGAGCCCCGTGTGATGGGACCACTTGAGCAGGTCTGCTGTTGAATAGACACCAATTGTCTCCGGGTCAGACATTCGCATATCGAAATTCTCGGCAAGATGTGCAAGAGTAAAGAATTCCCTCTCGATCTGAAGATAAATAAGTACAACTAATGATTCGAACCAAAAGTTACTCACAAGCATAGCAGCAATTGCAAACGTTTCGAAAGGGATCCGAAAGGAAAGAAGTTCCTTCCGCAGCATATAGGAGATGGGAGGCAATCCTAACTTCTTGAATATGCCTTTAGTAACACTGAATATCGACGAAGATTGTAAATAAATGATCTCCCAATCCATTTCTTCCGCCGTCACTTCGCTCCCTGCTCGATGAAACTGGATGCGTTCCAAGACCTCCAGTGCAAACATCATCTTCTGAAACGGAAGAGTGGTGTCGTTGAAGCAAAGTCCGAGGGGGGGTACAATGCCACATGTCTCCTCAGTCAGTACAACGCGCATCACAATTTTGCTGATGTGCGACTCGAAGTCGGCAAGAAATATAACAAGCTTGGATTATTAGGAATCAGTCAAATAATTTGCGTACACAGACAGTGATTTGGCTTACGAAGAGATAGACCTGGCATCCAACCCAGGCAGAGATGCAATTTTCAAAAATGGACGAAGCCGAGTAATCCCATAGAGTGCTGGCCGCAGGGCAATTCCCATCCAGACCACCCAGACCGGCGAAGACACTCTTTGCGAAGTATTCCATAATGTCAGTGTTACTCGCGGCGGTGAAATATAACTTGAACTTCGTCTTCGAGGTAATTTTAGAGAGAAAAACTTCCGTTTCGCCTTCCGGAGAGAAAGGGGTACCCGTGACGATCTGATGGGATATGTGTTCAATTATAAGATCGATGATAATCGACATCAAGGCCCAAAAGAGTTCGATATCTTTGGTTCCTCCAATGAGATCTGACCGTAAAGCGGGTCGATGGACAAGCACGTCCGTGCCGTCCTCCTGGCGGACGGAGGTCGCTTCCTTCTTGTACTTCCGTCGAGAATGGAGCTGCATGATATTAAGAGGCGGCCCGCCACCGACCGCCTATTAGGGTATTTCAGCACTATTTCCGCGTCACGAAACAAAATTCTGACCGGTTCGAACACCTCCGTGAGGTTTCGGCAAGTTGCCGCCAACTCCTTGAGTAAAGGAAAATTGGCAGTCGCCAACGGGTTGCGTCTCGACTGGACGGGATACGGAGATTTCAACGCCGAATTGGGATATGCGGAGGCGTCCAAGACAGGCGGGTTAGACGCCATGCCTGGTTCGGAATAGGGATGCATATACTCTTGGTAGTTAGCCATGGTAGAGAATGTAGGTGAGTATACCGGAAGGCGGGCTTATATGTACTTTGCGCCGCCCAGTAATCTGGCGACATAAAGTGGAAACACACAGAGGCCACGCTGCCAGTTTAAGATGCCACACTTGTATTGCTTCGGCCTATCTGCGACCATTGAACCATTCGTGATTTTCCCTTTACAGCCAGATGTTTCGCAGCAGACTTCGAGCCGCTCCTTCGTAGAAGATCAATTACGACCATGCTTGTGCTATTGATACCTCACACACTGATACCACAACGTTTGCGCTCCAGGACGCGTCCACCAGTGTATCAACATCTGCCGAATGTATTCCTGTATATGACTTGCAGAGAGAGTCCACACCTGGCCAATGGAGCGCAATGAATCTTCCCTATGCAATACAGATTGCAATAACTCGTGTATATCGTGTATGCCGGGTCAGGCTAACAGCGAGATGAAACGGATGTGTGCTAACCGCCTTTCGTCAGGCTGTGTCAAACACTGTGTTTAGCCGACACGGCATCCAAGGTGGCAAGGTAGTGACAAACAATTTTTCACGAAGGAGGCCACGACCAGATTATAGCATTGATCCCGTGTGCAGACAGACATCCGAAGCATGAAGCGATATATAGATAGGGAAAAGTTGCCAGATATTTACGTGGACAAGAGGTATGGTTGACACGTCAAGATTGGCGAGCAAAGGTAAGCCTTTGGAAAAAAGTCTGGAAGCAAGGTTTTGCGGAGCGATGATGTGATTGATGACGATTTCGTACATAGTCGAGACGATGAGACTTATAGACCGTTTATAAAGACATGCTGGCAGTAGCATGGATGTATTATTTCATGTGAAGCGATGGTGTTGCATTACATTATATTATGAGCACTTGGACTGTACAAGGGAATGATAAGAAAATGGGCCTTAATATTCAACCACAATGCAAGGACTTACATGTGAAATAGAACAGGCGACGAAAGGTGTGGCAGCCATCCCTGCACGTAGCGGGACATGTGGTCCAAAAATCTAGCCCAAGTGATATACTATTTTGAAGCGGGCATTAATACATCGCAGCCAATGAATCGCATGTCAATGCAGGTAGAAGAACTCACCAAATGTCAGCAGACGAAGATGGAGACTAGCCTGAGAAAACTAAAATGTTCGAGTTCGAATTTCAGACCGTGGTTGAGCTACAGTGGACTGAGTCACTGAGGTGAGCGAGGCCTTGTCTAGAGACAGAGCAAGATCCCAGGCTTGTGCAGCGGCGCTCCCACTGCACAACCGCTGGGAGAATGCTCGATGACCGTAGCGAGAGCGAGGCGAAGAAAAGAAGCCAGACACCTACGCGATGATACGGCTTTCGTTTAAATTCGAACTCAGCAATAACTCCGCTGAAATTATGTACGCGTCGCATGGCAAGACAGTAGTGGGCGAAGTAAGTAATTGGAAAAAGCAAGGAAAAGGTTGGGAAAAGGTGTACTAAGTACTACATCTACAACAATGTATGCATCATAATAATATACAGACAAATAAATTTACCTGGGTTATGGTCGTACATGTCTACAGTCCAACGAGCAGTCAAAATCCAACACCCAACGCTCCCTGACCCCAGCCCCGACCACTTGCGAGTAAGGTGAAAAAGTGTGATGAAGGGTCAGTCAAAAAACCAGATGCCGTAGTTCGAAGATGGTGGGTTGAACTCAGGAATGGTTCCATTTGTATACGTAGTGAGCGCTGTTGTTGGAGAAATGATGAACCATAGTTAGAACTCGTCGACCGGTGGTATTCCAGTCCGTAAAAGTTGATGGGTAAGGATTGCTTGTCACTTTCATCGTGGATGGAATTGATGTCGTTGTTGACAGAAAGCATCGCTGTGCTGTCGCTATTGTAAAGTGCAAGCCTAGAAGTAAGCTGTTCGATACAAATACCGATTTCAGTAAGGACCAGAGACTGGCGAATTGCGATCGCATTTTTGGCATCGATGAGTGAATTGAAGGATTTCTCGAGCAATTCTTGAGAAGGAGGGTAGGGGCTGCAGTCCTAATGTATTGTAACTCTATTGTGAGCAAGACTTGAAGGCCATTTAAATGATTATGCACAATACCTCAATTGCGCTTTGCTGCCAGTGCACGAATCTGTAGTATGTTGCTAGAGCAGTATCGCCAAACGAGAGGATCAAGGATGCGGCCGACGGAGTGATTGGGAAATCCACACTTGCAAGACTACGGGCTATCAGTTCAGATAGCTCAAAGCGTTTCACTGAACGGTAGCCATCCGTAGAGGTGGGGTCCGTCATGTCATTAGAAGGTAAGATATTTGAGGCAGTAGGTTGGAGCAGTAGTAGTGTGCTTTCGTCCAGGGGCGCATGTTCTCCAATGCCCTGAGGAGTGTAAAATAGTTCTGCTGCCGTAGGCGCATCGTGTGGAGAATGGTCGTGGGGAAGGGTTTCGAGGATACAGCAAGAGGTCAGATCCGGCTCCATGTCCAGGGCGGGGGATTCCTGTTCAAAGCTTGTTGAAGGCATTTGAGCAGCCTGAGGGAGCCGGTCCAGATCGATGGCGAGAGATTGTGGAGAAAAAATCAGAGGAGAGCAAAAAGGGGTTTCAAATGGCGTCGTTGAACCGGAAGAGAAGGTCCCCCCCATCGCATCACCATCAAGCTCGAAGCGATCGAGAGCACGCAGGAAAAAGTCTTCGGGAGAAATATCCATCCGTGCACTGGTGGGGCTGAGCAAGGGGCGAGCCAAGGACGTTGTGTTGCAGCCACAAAAAAAATTGTGCGCTGTCCGACGAATCGGAGGGGGCCGGGTGAGCGGCGGTAGACAAAAGTCAATTTCACCCCAAGCTCAACAAATTATCCTCCATCCCCACATTCATCATATCTCACGCTGCCTGAATGATTCTGAATCTCATGCAACTACACTGCATTCGCCCTTGCGCTGGTTCATGTTGGGTTCATGTCTATTATTGACCTTAAACTTGAGGGCCTTTCCAGATTTCCCCCTGATCTTCCCATCGTTACTCTTGCATGAGTATTCTCAGAGATTCTCAGAGACCGGCCGTTCAGTGAGTTTCAAGTTGAAGTTACATTGATACGAGAATAAGTAAAGAGCATTCGTCTTAGTAACAGTGGTAATAGTATTCTGGTTGTAATGTCATCGCACTATGATCACGATTTACATATACAGCGGCTCTAATACAGGAAAAGGTATCGGAACCCTCATATTTTTAGTATGGGCATGCGAAGTGTCTCCCGCAATGCTAGCTTCAGCCGCGGCCGCTGCTAGTTTGCGGTTGACACATGTCATATCCCCCAAGTCTGCGTCTTCGTGGTGGTTCGGTGACAATCTCTCGGTCATGTGTCGACCACACTGCCCACAGACATAGAAAATCTCCCGGAACATACTCTCTGGAACACCCGATTTCCCTCCGACGCCGTGAGTGTCGAGAAGCCGTAAAAAGTATTGCCCCTTCACAGCATAGTTGGCGGAATATTCCTGAGACAGCATTTCTGGAATTTAAATCATTCAAATGTAAGAATAAGCACATCATTCCATCTAGAATAACTTGAAACAAAACTGACGCAGTGATGGGCAGACATGATACGGAACCGTCCTAGTCGTCATAAAATTGGAACAAACCATACACTTCGAGAACAACTGCCAAAAGTCGGCTTCAGGTATTCCTCTGGCAGGTAGCATATCCAGCTCAAGCAGCTGGGAAAAGGTCGAGGCATGGTTATCGGACGGATTAAAGATGGGCACCAGCTGTAGGTTGAACCCATGTGTGATAACGAATCCATCTTGGTCTTCGGAAACTAGTACATAAATCCAGTTAGAGTTAGCAGTGAATCAACTTTTGTATATTAGAAGCACATACCAATAGGCAAAGACTGGTTTGCATTTCGGTCGTTGACTTTGGCGTATTCCAATGGCTTGACTTGAAGCTCAGATACTAAGTAACAATTCATAAAGAAATTGTCACCGCTCGTGTCGCGGCTGCTAAGAAATATCTTACCATTTATCTTCACATAATCACTTTTCAATCTTGCCGATGAGCTTCCAGATAATGGGGCCACTTTGCCTCCAAAGGGCGAAATTGGAGAGCGAGGACACATATAATGATTCTCCTTGCGCTTGATAACACGGGGATTCGGGCAAGCCCAGGCTTTTATCGGGGATGAATTAATGATGACGAGTTCCGTCTCCTGATATGGCGCGACTGTCGTTCTCGGAGTGGCCATCTCAATCTTATGGACAAGTGATGGTCGTGGAGCTTTATCTAAAAGCCAATTCAACCCTGATTAAGTACTAAAGGCTGTTCGGCATTTCAAAGTAGCAGCCGCAGCACCTGGCGTTACGACAGCATATTATGCAGTCCTAGTAATACGTGTTCGGTACGTGTTCACATTGGAATCTGCGTTAAGAATTGTCCACGTTGCAGTCAAGCCGCAGTTAATTCGCATTAGTAGGGTTAAACTGAAGGTCTCTGGATGCTCAGGAATGGTCACGTACGCGTTGCATTCAAACGTGGCTTTACTAGAGCCAGTGCCGGACATGTAACATAGTCCCTGATTGTGTTAGAGTGCGCGGAGAGCAATGACTCAGATGATATCAATAAGGACTGGCAGGACGTCATTGATAAATCTAAGTACAGGGAAGTCTCTATGATTGGCCCACTGATATTTCCTGAGCCAGGAACGTTGTTGCCCGAGATCGATTGTTCGCAAAAGCCACCCGAGCGCTCTTGAAATTACGCAGGCGGTCTCGCCATCGATTGGCAGACAACGGCTGAAATTCTCCTTTGCGAGCGCTGTCAAAAATGCTTTGGAAGACATCCTCTGCCCTTGGTGTCCACTCCAATGAATCGTATGAACTGCCCTCCCAAGCCTGCGTAGGAGGGAACCAAGAAATCTTTGTGGTTTGTTCCCCAAATCCTATTAGAAATCAAATCAATTTCAACACATATGCTGCGATGGATGGCTTTGTTATAAATTCTTACCAGTATACATAATATACGTCCCACAAATGATTGCCTTTTCCTGCTCAGTCAAGTCGTCATCCCAGTACTCATTTTGACCGTCATTTGCCTTCACGCAAAAACCTTTGCGAATGTACGTTGCTTCGACTGAGGGGCCATCTAAGACATCATCTGGGAGAAGAAATTCACGTGCAATGCGACCAATTATTCCGCCTGAAAGCAGGGCTGCACGCCCTGGAAGAGTCCACAATAGATACTTGGTATGCAGGAGAGCTGCTTTGAAATCCTCGGCGGTAAATTTATACTCCTGTTGTCGATATGATCGAGGTTGAAAAGGTTCCCATAGCACTGGATGCTTTTCTCCAATGACTGGAAGCCTTTCGAATGTTCGGAATTTCACGCCGTTCTGAATGAGCAAATGACCTAGTGTTAGCATAGTGTGGTGTTGGCGCGTAGACGCCAAGATCCGTAAGATGTAGAGGACCGCTGCAGCACTATCCACCCCCAAAAACCAGGAAGCGGCAGAGGAACGCGGTGAAGTGAAGATGAACCAGTTTGCTCCCACAAGTGAAAAACTCCCTAGCATGTCCCCAGACAGAACGTAGCGGTGATTTTGACGTGAAAGGTCGTCCAAGTCGGATGGGATTGTCTTCTTGCTGACTAACGCCGAGAAGAAAGCCTGTAATGCCAACATGTCGTTAGTCGGGATGGTTTTTGCGTCCTCGGACGATAGAGTGGTACCAAGTGTATGGAGGACCTCTTTCCAGGTGAAAGTTGGTTCACTGGTGAAACTCTGACCAAGAGGAGGCACAAAACCGAACTCCCAATGAGCTCTTTCAACCATTCGAGGATCTGTGCGAGTGAAAGAACTAGACTGGCAGTTGGCCACGTTACGGTACCCTTCGACTCCGGCGGTTGTATAGAATTCCTCTGGGACTTTTTCACAGACTGGAGATGGTTCCCGGGCCTTGGGATATTCGTGATTATCGTTCAGTGGCATGGCACCCAAACCCGGCCTATCTGATTCCGAATCGCTCTCATCGGTGTCGTCAAAGGGTGTTCTCTCCTGATAAGATGAGTCGAATTCCTCGAAGAAATCCCACTCGCTGGAGCGAGCATTAAACTTGGTCTCAGAAGGTCTGTAGTGGGTAACAAGGTCCTCGTGTTCGCTTTGTTTCATCAAGGTGCGTGCATATATGATACCAGCGCCAGATGTTTTCACTGCGCGCCACGTATACATCTTACATCTCCTCATAGGTCGATTCTCTTCGCGTTGAATGCGGGCATGACGGTCCTTGTCCGACTCATTCGCGAGAAGTTCAGTCTCGCGTTTTGCGCGTTTTTCGAAATACTGGGACCAACTGGCGTGGAGGGATGTCATTCCTTCGAAGTCGTCCCTTTCAACCATTCCTTGTTCAAGGGTGACTTGTCCTGCTCGAATTTCGGCTCGTATTATTTCCTCCCGGTCAGCGAGAATGACCTTCATTTCGGCCAACACTTGATCCCGCTTGACGGGGCAGCTTAAATCTAATCGGAGGGCACGGGTTCGAGGCTTCGCTAGCTCATTTGCGCACATTTCCATGATTATCCCAGGACTGTTCCTGACATCAAGAAGTTTTGGTATGTCATTGAATTCTGTCCACTCAAAGCCATTATACTGCTTCAAAATGAATAAGACCAAAGGGAGCCGCGGTTCACTGAATAGCATTGTGAGCGCCTCTTGGAGTTTCTCGTTTGGCGGAACCAATCTGCGCAGGAATGAGTCCTTTTTCAAATAATTCATCGAGAATTTTGTGAGGGGATACCAGCATGGAATACAATGTGCGATAAACCACTGAGCTGGAGGCCGTTGTCGGTCCCCATCCGTGAAAGATAGAATAACCCCAACACGACCAACGCTGTATTCAAAAGCACATACGGTTGAACCGGTTAAACCATCAAGCCAAGGCGGTGGAAATCCTTTCTCTAACAAGTGACTATACCAGGTTGGAAGCGGTCCTGGTACAATTTTCCTGTATTCTGGTCTGGTGGTTTGGGCGATGAGATATGACAAAAACCCCATCCAAACTGCGAACCATTTACGGCAAATATGGATGCATCGATCCGCTACGTTGCGAGATTTATGCAGACCAGCTAGCCCGAAAGAGGAAGGTAAAGGTGGTACCGTGCCCGGGATATGAAAGTACATCCGAATGTCATTAGCCGCCCGAACTAATCGTTCTTCGGACTCCAACCACAGTTGGCAATCATCGCTGCGAACCGTATAACGCCGTTGTGATCCAGAAGCACCAGAGGGAAGTGTAATCGGTTTATTTGTGGGAATGATACGTGGTTTCCAAGAGAGCTGTTGGAACGGCAGTGAGAGGAACGATGGAGACGTTGGAACAAATGCTATCCAACCGTGGCTCCAGTCCCACCATACAGGTTGAAAGAAGTTGAACTGAGTGATATCTGATTTATTTGTACTAGATGTCGCGTAGAAGGGACTGCTCCGGGCTTGCGCTTCATCTGCTATCAAGACCGCTCGTTTAGAATTTGGCGAGCAGAAGATGTCGCCGTCGCGTAACAGAACTGTCCCCGAGGCCCAGTTTATGGTCGGGTCATTATTATATGACATTCTAAAACCCTCCGTGTTAGCTCACTGTTAATGATTGACTTCGACACGAGACATACCTTATGATGTTCCGTCAAGAACATCGCAAATTATCCCGAGGACTCCCCGGGTGTCCTGCATTGGGATCCAGATGCAGATAAGAGTTTGAAAGGCATCGGGATGAAACGTTAAACCAGCGCACCAACTGCGTAGAAAAGGTGGGTAGTAACAGTCTTGAGACGCTGACTCGGAATAGGTATGTCATGCCAGTGGGTCCGAGAACGTAGAAGATTGCCTATTGGAAGCGGTAACGACGCGAAGTACGGGATACTGTAGCACTCAGGAAATGAAACTTGAATCTGCAACGGGACACCCAATGCAAGTTCAAGTTACTTGAACACTCGCGCCGGCGAAGTTGAAGTTATCAAATGGCAACGGTGGCGGAGTTACTGCGGAGTTACTGCGGAGTCTAATTTGGTGCGCAAACTACGCCAACTTCAACTTCAAGAATTATCGCTTCTCAGCCAATTCTCAGCACTTGTGCGGTGGGTGCACCACCTCACAGGCTCTGTGACTAGCCGCTGTCTCTCAAATACTGTCCTTTCATGCATCCGCGTCTTTCTGCAGTTCACCGCGGACGAAACCTTGAGGTCGGACTATGATTCCTGCCGCTTTGCTAGTAATCACCGTACTTCAAGTTGCCCACCTGCGCCTGGTGAGTACTAGTCGCCTGCTATTGCAATTAGGATTCATTATATTGTTTTTTCAAACAGTATAATACCCACGTTCAATGTGCACCGTGTTCTATGCATTTAATCAAGGCCTGCCTTTCGTCGCCTATCTATGTTTGCCCCGTGAGTACGTTAAATGCACATTCGTTTTTTGTTTTCTCATATGACTAGTCTCCCTCGCCAATAATTCTACATATTCGCTCTGTGTGAATACGGTACATCCAGGCTGTCCGCTGAAAAGCCATGTATAAATCCGAGCCCGTCCGACGTCCTCTCCACTGCATTACCACTCAACCTTGTCTGTGCAAGCGATCCAGGCTTTCCCAAATCTTGACTCATGTTCACTATCATTCCCCCCCTGTCTGATCTCTGCAGCCGTCTTTTAGGGACGGTACAACATGAATATAATGACATTGTATCTCCTTACACTATAACACGCTCTGAGTTTTGACACGCCGACAACCATGCTTCGATCTATCTATTTATACCTGCAGCTCAAGCTGCCCTTGCCGCAGTCATGTTGACTACGACTCATAATCGTGGTCCGAGTCCGAGTCATCACTTCGTTCTCACCCTGAACCATCCGCTTTCTTCACTTCCCTCAGCTGCGTACCTTCTGAAAGGCCTGGTCCTTTTGTGATTTAGCACATATCTCGGATGCTTTGTCAACGTAGGCGATATCCCGTACACGCATAGATCAACATGGCCTCTGGATCATTGGAAAATCTGTTACGGTGCATGGCCTGTGGACGAACATTCGTGCAAGTGAACGCCTATACCACCCATGCTGGCAGCTGCCGGCCGCAAAAAAAGAGGATGGCCAGTGCTCTCGAAGCCGCGAAAGAGTAATACGCGACCAAAAAAGCGCGGCTAAACCCTGCTCCAATGCAGTTGCCTCCAAATAAAGCCGACCAGCAGGCTACACCGGTAGTTGAAGTGAGTAATTGACTTTGAAGTAGAATACAAGACCTAACTATTGCAACGCATGTCGTCTCAGATTACAGCTGTTGCGAGCGTAGATATTGACGCAGGCGCCGAAGACGTGTTTTCCCATGCTCGCCAACGCCCGCGCCGAGAAAATCGTCGTCCACCCCTGCGATATCGGCACGAGCAGCCGGCTGCTCCAGCTTGCCTGCCCCCTCCAATTGAGCGTCTATCACTACCCAATATCCCAGGTGCTTCTCAGGTCTCCACTGCTAGCCCTGAACGACAGATATTGAACTCCCGGTCAAACACATTCGGGCTGTTCCGGCGGTATTTCGCCGCGTCTTTTCCAGATCACGACCCCGAAGCAGAAATACAGCCTCAGGATATGTCAGAAGTTGTAGACAATCACGACAAATCTGACATTGTTCCAACGTCAATGTTCGCACCATACCCTAACGAGAATGCGTTCCTGCTCGGGGAATGGTACTGGAATCATGGCATTCAAAAGACGCAAGATGGCTTCAGAAAGTTGATTAACATTGTGTCGGGCACAGGATTCAAACCTGCGGATGTACGAGATATATCCTGGAAATCCGTCAACAAATACCTTGGAGAATCTCGCGATTCTGAAGAGCTGTGGCTAGGCGAACCAGATGCAGGGTGGACGGAAACGGTTATAACTTTGCCCATCCCGTTTCAGAAAAATTCTCCTAAACCAGGTCTCAAGGAATACACGTTTCCTCCATTTCAGCATAGAAGTATTGTATCTATTCTAAAAGAAAAGATGGCAAATCTTCATGACTTCCGACATTTTCACCTTGAGCCCTATGAATTACGATGGAGGCGAAAAAATATGGCAGCTACTGAGTCCACCAGGGTGCACGGAGAGCTATATACCTCGCCTGCATTTTTGGAGGCACACGAGGAAATCCGAACATTGGCCGGGGAGCCTGGATGCTCTCTTCCGCGTGTTTTGATTGGTCTTATGTTTGGCTCTGATGCAACTCATCTCACTTCATTTGGGACCGCTTCTTTGTGGCCATGTTATATGTACTTCGGGAATGAGTCAAAGAATAGAAGGTGTAAGCCTACCTGCAATCTTTGTAATCATATCGCGTATTTCCAAAAGGTGTGATTCATCTACAGACATGATAGATTCATAATACTGACGGTATGCGGTGGTACAAACAGATGCCGCCTGACTTCAAAGACTTTGCGACGTCGCATTCCAGCAGTAAAGGACCTACCGAGGCATTCATGACGCACTGTCAACGGGAGTTCCTTCATGCACAGTGGAAGGCGATACTTGATGATGATTTCCTGGAGGCGTACGAGCATGGCGTAGTGATAGAGTGCTGTGATGGCATAAAACACCGTTTTTACCTCAGAATTTTTGCCTATTCGGCAGACTATCCTGAAAAGTGTGTCCGATATCCTTCTTTCACTCAATCCATCTGACGAACCTTTTAGAATTCTCCTCAGTAGCATTCGCAACATGGGAAACTGTCCATGTCCTCGATGTTTAATTCCAAAAGAACGTGCCCATCAAACAGGGACAAAACGCGACAAAAATCAGCGAGTCAGCTTAGCCAGGAAAGATGATTCACGCTACAAATCCAGCATATCAAGTGCTCGTGATATGATCTACAAATATTATCGCGCAGTCGATAGTGTGCCTGTACAGCGTTTACTTCAGCCGGAATCTCTAGTTCCCACCGAGGTTTATCATTTCTTCTATCATTGGATATAATTTAATGAATGTTTTGAACCTGTACAGAATGCGTTTTCGCACAAGTTGTCTCGCTTTGGATTCAACTTGTTCTCTATATTTCTGGTGGATTTCATGCATGAAATTGAACTAGGTGTTTGGAAAAAAGTATTCGTTCATATTCTCAGAATCTTGGAATGTGTTGATGGTGCTATCAATGAGTTGGACCGAAGGTAGAAACTTCGTTATCGAGATATCCTTGATCTTATTATTTTTTATTTTTTATTTTTTTTAGATTTCGAAATGTTCCCACCTTTGGTCGTGATTCTATTAGGAAATTTACAAGTAATATCTCCCAATTGAAGAAATTGGGTGCACGAGATTACGAAAATCTTCTCCAGGTAGCTCAAGTCTCGCTCGCTAGCTTGTTTTCTGGAATTGATTCATTTACATAAGTGCTGTATTCCAGTCCTGGAAGGCCTCTTGCCTAACGCACACAACGGTAGGCTTTTGACAGTTTTGTTTACTCTGGCACACTGGCACGCTTTGGCAAAACTTCGACAGCACACAGATTTATCGCTTAGCATACTGGATGCGGTTACAACTCAACTTGGAAAATCGTTAAAAGATTTTCAGGCAAAAACTTGCTCAGCTTATGACACGCGGGAACTCAAACGCGAAGTTGCTGCTAGATTGCGCAAAACATTATCTAAGCCCAACCCCGAAAAAGTAACTTCGAGTACGGCAAAATGTTCAGGCAGGCGGTTCAAGAAACTGAACCTCAATACCTACAAGGATCATTCTCTCGGAGATTATGTGGAGACAATAAGGCGGAATGGGACCGTTGACTCGTATTCTACAGAGTCGGTGAATTATATTCCGTCTTACCAGCAGTACACCTTCCACATTCTTACCTGATTACATTAGATGGAACTTGAGCACCGATCTCCAAAATCGCGATATCTCCGGACGAGCCGCAAAGACTTTGAAAGGCAACTGGGCTGTATTGAACGACGGCAGGCTCGTATTCGTCGTATTCGGCAGAAAATGAACTCGAACAATAAGATTCAAAATACATTTGTACACGAAAAAGGACCAGATTCATTGACCACTAATTCAAGTTATCATATTGGAAAGACTCAAAACTATCCACTGGACCATAGGGTTTTCTCTGCAGAAAATCGTCATGATCCTGCTGCCAAGGTATTTTGTTATATCTGCAGATAGTGATACTCATTCTTAACATTAAATGTAGGGCTTTGCCAAGAATTTGAAGGAGCATCTCCTTCCAAGAATTTATTCGCGGCTCAAAATAAATACTGGGTCTAATGAATTTGTCCTGACAGAGGATTTAGCGGCGACGGCGCAAGGGTCAGTGCTGATAAAAGATAACCGAATATACCATCATAAACTGGCCCGTTTCTACTATACATCCTATGATGTCCGACGTTCGGAAGACGTCGTAAATCCAAGGACGTCGCATTGCAACATCATGCTACTCTCCGATCTCAAACCAGACAATGAAAGTTCTTTCGACTCCTCGACGGCCCATCCATTTCTATATGCTCGTGTTATCGGAATATATCATGCCAACGTAATCTATACTGGTCCTGGCATGACGGGATATGAAGCCATGCGCTTTGATTTCCTCCACGTCCGTTGGTTCCAATGGGATGCTCCCCGAGGACTTATCCCTGGCTGGGCTTCATCGTGTCTTGATCGTATTTCCTTTCCACCACTAGCCGACGCCGACTCTTTCAGTTTCTTGGACCCTTCTCTTGTTCTCCGGGGTTGTCACCTAATTCCTGCATTTGCCTCCGGAAAGAGTTATTTAGATGGAGTGGGTCTTTCAAGGATGTCAAAAGATGCCGATGATTACAAATGGTACTACGTGAATAGGCTAGTAATATTAGTGCTTTCCGCTTCTCACTTTGCTGACAATGTTATAGGTTTGCTGACAGGGACTTAACCATGCGATATCACTGGGGACTTGGCATTGGCCACACATATTCTCACGGTCGGGATGTTCATTCTCAACAATACTCAGCACCTACTTCTGCTCAGGACCCTGAAGTTACTCAGCCCAAAACTCCGCCTGACGGCTCTCAAAGAACTCACGCCAATTTAGAGAAACCCAATACCGAAGAGGAGCCGGAACATGAAATTGAGCTGGACGATTCTGAGGCAGAGCACCAGATTGTGGCTCCCGAAATTCTGTGCGACGGCTCTCCTAAAATTAGCGCTGATTTGGAGTTACCCAATGTGGAAGAGGAGCAGGAAGAGGAAATGGAACCGCACGATTCTGGGGCAGGGCACCGGGATGGGGACTTAGACAGTCACAGTGAAGACTCGGGCTCAGCATCAGATGATGAAAGTGATATGTCCCAGTCCGATGACCAGGAGAATGACGAAGATTTCCTGGAGATGTATGAAACTTATCACTCAGACTAATTGATCCCAAATGTCATGTCACCATCGTGAAATTTTATCCGTAACGGAGCCACAGTTACAAACATGCAAGCAAACCGTTAGGCTCTACCTCCGAGGCTGTTAAGCTTAATGGTCTATACAAACACATACCGCCCCGTGGCCTTCGCCCTCGGCTCACTTGCAACGGCGTGTCAAGCGCCCAGTTGACGTAGCCCCGACGCTTTTTTCCAGCAACCTGTTCCTCGATTCTGCAAGGTCAACTGTCGGAGGTACGCGGGCATGTGGATAGTCAGTCCTTTGAGGCCCGTACACTTTGACAATGTACTATACGCCTGCCACCGGAATCAGTACAACCGAGTGAGTACACTGTATACCATATTATAATGAGTGCCGCTTCGTACTCATATCTGCAGGAGCGCATGCTCCCTTAACTCTGTCTGGGACATATCCCCCGAGGACTGTACCGTGCAAAGATCGCGACGACTTCACGGCGGTGCTCGTAAACAGGACACATCTTCAGAAAGAACGAATGAACTCCACTTGTTCCCGGCGGAGTCGTTGTGACTCTCGCTCGCAGCAAGTTGTTAAGTACGAGCCACCTGCGCAGCGCACGGCGGATTGCGCCGTACATGCGAACGCTGCGCTCAGAGACATGACCGATCTCTGCGCGGCTGTTGCTGCCGACGGGTGTGGGACATTCGACTATCAACGAGTCAGCCAGAGATCGGCCGCAGTAGACACTGAGGTGGCCGCAGTACGAATTACAGCTACATTTCGCACCCGCCTTTTGATCTGGATTGCCTTAAGAGCGGTGATGAATACACGTTTGAAGTTCGAACCTTCTCCAGCCTGAATAAGGCTGCATCGGCATCATCTCGCTGGACTTTCTCCCCCTCTCATTTACACCCGCACCGCTGAGGACATGTATGCCGAGGGTAAAGTTGCCAAGAAATTTTCAGGAAAAAGCTCTCGTACAGGACAGTCAACAAAGGCCCGTCCGCCCGATTCCGAAGGGGAACATGATCATCAGCAAGGAAAGCACCACCAATCTACAATCCACTCGCTTGAGCAGGAGATCATCAAGCTCCAACTCGAAAATTACCACCTCGCTGGGGTTGGACCAGGTCCCAGTAAGTTCAGATCTATTGGCCTCAGAATCACCTGCTCATTATACATTTCAACAGAAAAGGTGCCATTCAACTTCAACCTACCTATTCCTTCATTCCCGCTGATATGCCCCAGACCTTCTCCGCTGTTGAATTAGAATTTATGCGTATGGGAGATCAAAGGCCAGAGTGCAAGATGACGGCATTCAAGATGGAGCCGAAGAGCAAAAACAGGGAAGTCGGTGCATCGACAACCCTGATGACCTCGGCCACCACCCTGAAGAAGATTGAACGTCCTGTGGCCATCAAGGTACTTTGATTCGGGCGATATGTTTGTATTCTGATTCTAACAAAGAAATAGGTAGCACTCAAATCTCCGCCGGCTACCATACGCTTGAATGAAGTGCAGTACAATTATGCTGCAGGCAGAGCTTCGCCGGGAACAAACTTGTTTCCTTTTATATGTTTGATTTTGGTAATATTTGTACTCTGCGCAATTCTTGTCTACCTGTTCTTCGGTGAGTAATCACGAATCACACATGAATGCATCAGCTTCTGCACCCTTGTAATAGCACTGAGGCTGTACACCTCTCCGAGTCAAATCTACTTATATGAACTTTGTTGCTTGATTCCGCTCGCTCGCTGTACCCCTCAACTTCGATCCGCATCCAAATGACAAGACGTCGACCGGTTAGTGGCTGTGGTATCCGAGATGAACAATGTCGAAGAGCAGGCAGAAGTCGAGGGCGAGGAGGATCGGATGAAACCCTCGAACTTCTCAACAGATGCGCCAGCGCGCACGTGGAGACCAGCACGAGATGACGGACTCGGAGGACGTAGCGGACGACCTACGCGCGACACACGCGTACTACCGATCGTGAATTTGCACTGCGGCGGGGCGCGGAAGGCGTCCATCTGTGCATCTGTCACCTTTCTAGCCTGAGCGCGACTGTCCATTATCTTGAAAGGCACCGCTGCTGGGGGTTTACGACTATGCGTACACTGACAGGCAATCGCTGCGGCTCCGGAGTCGCTAGGCGGATAAAAACAGTGAATTCTGACACCCAAAAACGTCGTCCCGACAGGCACAACAAAGCGACAAAACGGGCCTCCCGACGCTGCTACAAATGGGGAAACTTCGCTCCGGTCCGCATAGTGATGCGCTTGGCATTCTGGCGCTCTCTCCCTCCGCTGCGCTCGGGTCCGTGCGCTCGTTCCGCGCACGCTCGCTCCCCCCGCGCGCTGGAGTTCTGGCGCTCCCTCCGGGCCCCGCCGCTGCGCTCGGGTCCACGTGCTCGCTCCACGCTCTCGGTAGCCTGAAAACGCTCGTCCCTTCCCTACGCTCGCTCCTTACGCCCTTTCCTCCTCGCGCTTCCATTTGCACGCTCCCCTTCGTGCGCTCCCCTCCGCGCGATCCCCTTCATGCGCTCCCCTCCGCGGGCTCTTTATCTGCCAGCTCTCGCTCATCCCCTGCCTTGAGATTGTTCTTTGTATCATCACACATTTATTTAATGGTACTGAGCCCTTCGAATCGAATGGTGTAAAATGCGGGCCCGCGTTAGACGCTGGACGGAAGAAGTCGAGCTTCTCCAAGAAGAGATGCGCAGAGTTCTCGCGTTTTTGCAATGGCAATCCGACTGGTGGAAAACTCGAGGCGGCGATTTATCTCATGTACCGGACGATACTATACGCGCGGGAATGATCGCCTACCGAGAACGACAAGCTCAGCTGCGCCTTGACATGCGCGAAAGGTTCAAATCCCTCTGGCGTGGATCCGACGAGCTGGTAAAAACATTAGCCTCAAACGACATAGGGCCGGATCTTCCTTCAGACCTTGTATTAGACATTGATTTTTAGTTTGTGATTATTTTTCTCTATATTTAAGCAGCTATATTTTCCAGACTACATGAAGTGGAATGGCGAGCGAAGGAAACACACCCACTGGCAGGCGATTACGCGTGTTCTATAAATAATTATGTTACCGGCGCTTCCCCCCTGGCATCCCAAAATAAGACAGCAATGCTTATTTCATTCAACACTGCAGAACGGTACAACGAAACGGTGAACCGAACAATCCATGCAACGTGCGCGCGACGCGACGATTGGGTTTCTGCCGTCGTCACATGCAAACCACGCGCCTCGACGCGTCCCAATAATACTCTTGCGTCTTTTCGGCGCTTAAAGAATTGTCTGTCCTGCGCTTCCACTACAACTAATGGTTCATACAATATTTATGTTCTCAACTCAGTGTGGCTAGGCCTAGAGCATAGATCTATTATTTCTCTCATTATACATTAGGCAATCTAATCAAAGGACCTGGCAAACATGAGCGTACACTACTAATTCAGACTTAAATTTTTGATTTTCTCGCAGTCACTGTACACATAAGCTGAAAAGAAGTTGCACTTTTTCTCTCCAGACTCTCACATCATCATCACAATATGCAAATCACCATATCTATCATCACTCAAGCCATCCATCAGAAGCTCTATCCGGCCCTCCTCAAAGGCGCCATGAAAGCATTGGACAAGAATCACAAGTCGCTCTCGCCGTACAGCGAGAACCTCGTCATCAGGTGAGTCGTTCTCCCCAATGTATGCTGGACGGAATTCGAGATTCGTCGAACAGTGCGCCGCCTGTTGGCCCGAGGGCGTCCGTCCTCGCTAGAGTTTACGCACGCACTCGCGGCCATTTCGTGGGCCCTTTCGAATTCAATCTACACGACGGAACGGCAAACGACTGCCGCGGCCGTTCTAGGGTCCTCCGAAACACCACTTTCTCCAAAGTTGAAAAGCAAGTCACAGTCCTCGGGTACGTTCACATTCCATTAGCTTTATTATCATTTTGTTGATGTACTACCTCAGGACCTGGGCTCCTCCCAAGAACTAAGCCATCAAGATGTTGTCATTTTCTTTTATTGTAATAATAGTATATACATGTCTACAATAGATATTGACCGCTTACTTTGGATGGAGCGCTTTATCCGTGCCAAGGAAGGCACCCGCCCCGCTGCCGAAAATGGGAAAAGGCGGGCTTAGCTCACACAAGCCTTGAATGAGTGGCTCGGCCTGGAGCCGGCCACCTCAGCGGACATTCGAACGGGACTTGAAGGGGTCGTCCAGCAAGTCATTCTTCGAATAGGGCAGATCATCTAATATGCTGCAATTTTGATAGGACACCGAGAAGTAACTAATAAGAACGTAGCCTAGATGACAGATCATCGAGTTCTCATAACTGTATTAAATAGAAAAACCTATATATACAATAATAACACAAGTAGGTCATGGGCATTCAGTCATTCTTCTTGGAGCGCAGCTCATCAAATAAGCTGTAACTTCGATAGGGCATTGAGCAGAGGAAAACAAGAATGTGGGCTGGACAACAGATTGTAACATACTTATAGGTATATTAGATACCAAAACTTATATGTACAATAATGACTCAAGCGGGTCATGGGCAACAAATTGTTCTTCCTGTTGCTCAGCTCATCAAATAAGCTGCAACTTTGATAGAGCATTGAGAAGAGAATGCGAAGACCGTGGCCTAGATAACAGATGATAGATTTCTTGCCACTGTATTAAATATAAATACATATATATACAAGAATGACAGGAGCTCGTCATGATCAACAAGGCTTACAGGACAGCGGTAAGCAGTTAGAATAGCATGTTTTGAATGCGAAAGGGCCCACACAATGATGGTTGATTACAAAATCTGTCCGGGAAAATAACCGGGTCCCCAATTTCCCGATGTTGTGATCAATGGTTCCCTTCAAATAGCGAAGTAGATGTTTGACTGCTGCCCAATGCTTGGGGCCAGGATTGCTGTTGAAGCGAGCTAGATAGGCAACAACTTGTGCAATGTCACTTCTGGTCATGCCAGCAAGGTATTGAAATGAACCAATGCAGCTGAGGTAGGGCACATTTCGCATGAATCCCTGCTCTTCTGGCGTCGAAGCACCCATATCCTTGGTTAGAACGAGACCAGGAGCCATAGGCGTCGAAACTGGAGTGCAATTGGCCATATTGTAGCGTTCTAGGATGTCTAGGATGAATTGGTGCTGCTGGAGGGCGATTGTACGCGTTTTGCAGTCTCTGATGTTGCTTACACCAAGCAGGAACTCTGTAGGACCGAGATCTCGACATTTGAAGTGGCCCTGTAGCTGTTTGAC
>KN817698.1:39205-55036 GCA_000827495.1 Hypholoma sublateritium FD-334 SS-4 | reverse complement strand
GAGCTCGGGCCGCTGTGGACAAAACCGACGCTCATGAGAGGTGACGCCTCGGACATTGAATGTTGTGCCACAGTAGCGGCAGTTCTGGGTTAGCTCRGTGGGTCGAGAAGTCATTGATAATGTGCCGTAGATGATAGAAAAATATTGGAATGCGTCAGTTGGCTGGGGTATATACACTCAAGAAATCAAGCCTTTATAGTCAACTGGATGGTATTGAATAGATTTGATAGGAATACTTTTTTCTCAAAGTATGAATCACTCTGAATCATACAACTAAGTGAGTAATACTGTGAGTAGTTTTATGCCAGGATTCATATGCTCCGTCTATTAATTGTTTTCTCATCAATCTAATACCTCAGAGAAAGTACTACGCATCCCACAAATATAATCTCTCTTTGACTATTCAGGACCTTTCTTCGCTGGGCTGTCAATGAATCATGGAAACACCTGAGTCACACATTGCCTTGACAGTTACTTATCACAATGATCATTGTGATTCACTGATGGTGCTAACCAGCACRGTGGAWATTCTGCTTCGAGTTACRTCTCGGAGGCGGAATTTGCTTGGTATCTACTCATGGRAGGCAATGTTCGCCTAAGCGCCRGGCTATCAAGTGAGATTATTTTAATTCGCAAGTCCACTGATATGATGTAATGTTAATAATAGACAGTGCCATCTGATCAGCTATCTTTACTGTCCTCAGGGAAAGCTCGGCGTTATCTTATTAGGTCGGCATGATCATGTCAAACTAATGGTCTGATCATGCGAAAAGCTCGCCTGTTCAGGGACTTTCCTGATCAGGCACCTGGGAACTTTCCGACATATTAGCTACAATTATCACTGTGATAAGAATATTAAAATTGATATCTTTTACTCCAATAGATGTATGGTTGCACTCATTCGGGGCGGCACAAGTTTGTTTCCTTGTCCGACATGCCTTGTAGAGAAGGAGAAAATCCCTGAATTATCAAAATTCTGGGAACAACGCACATCAGAAAAAATGCAGCAGATTTGGAAAGAAGCTCAGGATATGAATAGCACTGATAGCGAGAACCTCCTCAAGAGTCATGGTCTGCACGATGTTGAGGTCAGTCATTCATTATCTCTCAACTGGATAGTTTCTCAGTAACTGCGGATATTAGAATGTGTTCTGGTATTTCGTAGGCACTGACGTCTATCGTGCACTTTTGTGGGATAGACTGCATGCGTATCATGGCGGACTATTTTCGGATCACATTCTGGAGGAGATGAAGCGCTTCCTCAAAGACATGCCAGGATGCCAAGCAGAGATGAAGATTGACGACACGTAATTAACTACAAAATTCTGCTTGTTGGAAAAATAATTGATTGCAATCCCTCAAATTTCTAGACTAGATAAGATTCCGCCATGGAGTGGTCTGAATCATTTCAAATTACTTCGCGCGACTGGTCAATTTGCTGATGGTACCAAATATGAAGATCTCTCGAAGGTGCGGGAATCAATGCATTGATCAATGTCGGTTAATTAAAACTTATACCTAATGGTTATATTAGGTGATTATATTTGCATGTGTTCATGCATTCACGCTCCCAGACCACCCTATCAAATCACCTCATGCTGACAGTAATGTGCACAAATACTAGTAATGAGCGATCACACACATGTGCAAGCACAACGCTTGTTAGCAATGGGTGAGTGCACATCAGCAAGGCGGGCAATTTGCACCTCACCCACGAGCCAAACATTGCCCAGGAGCGGCGACGGCAGCCTCAGTGCTGCCTTACAGCCGTACGGCAGTCATCGGCAGTCATCAAGCTTGGTGTCGAATACTGCAGTGGGAGAGATGCATGTCATCGTACTTATGTCATATGTCATATATATTCAATGATCTAATTCCTCCTAGACTACTTCATCGTCATCGTGGATGACGATGCTAGGTACGACTTCAATGCGGCCGTTGTTAGCAATAAAACTGTCCGCGTTTATCCAGACCTCTTCGCAGTGTCTGTGCATTCCTAATAATTGCTGGTGTTGTTCATGCGCATACGCAATTTGACCTTCTGAATATGCCGGGCACCATATCAGCCCGGGAAGCGACCAGTTGTCAGTGTCCTTTGCGCGTTGATCCCATACATTTGCCTCGTACAATAAGCTCTTCTTCACGCGCTTCATTTCTTCTTGGAGGAGTTGTACCTCCTCTTTCCATCGATCTTTATGAGCACGGCCCTTGCACCATTCAATTCGTAGGCCTGTAAACAAAAATTAGCATAATATAACTTGTAAGACTGAACAAATTGCACCATCACTCAAAATTGCGTCACCGTTAGCTTGTTCTCCAGCACCCGAATGGGTCCAAATCCAGGATAATTTTTTATAGCCCTCAGATCCGATAACCTTATCCTTCCCACCTGGAAGTTTGCGGCGTTTCTTTCGTACAGATGCGGAATCGTCCTCCTCAGCAGCCATTCCACGAATATCGTGGTCCTTGAGGATGGGAAATTTTGTCTTCCAACCCTCATCAACATGTAGGCGACGTGACAGTGCGCAGAAAGCCAAGCGAGCGGAACGGTACCGAGCTGCTGCTGCTTGTACTTTGGCCTGACATCTAGCAATGACGTCATTTGACCGAGTATTTGCGATTTGTCCGCGCTGAAAACGTTGCTTGTCTATCAATATGTATGACCGGATACGAAGTGCTTCACGGAGGTCATCGAGAGAGTCGGACGCCTGTGCTGAGCGGAGCTTTAATTCAATGATAAGCAGGCGGGAGTCGCATGGAATGGAAGGAATGAGAGAGGATGGAAGATGAAGGGAAATTGATGAGACGGCGGCTTCACGTTGACTTTGCTGGGCATCGTCATCGAGGGTCCGTGCTAAGCAGAGCCCCGGTATGTACATGTGCTGTATAGCAACCCAGGAGTCGATCTTCCGTCGTAATGCAGATGACCGTAACTTCATTTGCGTCTTCTGTCGATCCGTTGAATGAGATGTCATATTTTTGAGAGCTACTTCGAGCTGACGTCTGAAGCAATGTTAATATATGCTGGTACCATGTACTTGGGCAAAAAACGTACTGGCTTTCTTCAAGGTCTATGCCCATTGAAATAAGGTGACTTGCTGAAATATCTTCGTGCATTAGAAATGCGGTACCAGTCGCTAAATCTTTCTCTTCATCGTCGGCAAGCTGCTTTCTGATTGCATCCTGGCTTAAATCTGAATAAAAACTGAGTGTCAGATAGATTAAAGGCCCCGTAATTATGCGCACTTTTGACTTGTGGTTCCAATGGATTAGGCTGCGAAGTATCGGCCTCCCAAACTGAGAACTCCCTGTCCCATGTAGCCACTGCTGGCACAGGGAGACCACCTGTAAATGCAGCGTGAAGCTCTTGATGCTCAACCATCTGTGGAACAGCGTTCTCTAGGCGCCTAAGGATCAATGTAGCTACTTCACGTATCAGTAGCAATTTACAGATGTCGGAATGAAGACATACCCAATGAGCAGATCTTTCTCCAGTTGCAATCACCGAAGTGATCATCCAGTGTGTCTCTGCGCGATCCCGGTCCCATTTCACGTGTGCTGGATGACACAGGATTTATGTGCACCCAACCACGTTCAACACCCTCTCCATCAGTCCGTCCAACATTAGTATTATAATTGAAAGAATACTGGGTTTGGCATTTTTGCACGTGTGCGGGTAGGTGAAATTTGGGGACCAAAAATCGGAATGATTTTGATTGATCATGATTGACGCGCATCCACGACAGATATTTCTTCAATCGTTCCCAAAGATTTATGCCCCATTGACAGGCAATGTCGTAGGAGACCACCACTTCCACCGAGGCCTCATTGGCGACACTCGAGCAAAATAGATAGTCCATATTGACATATCTAGGTCGGAATTAGTAAAATTTGACGATGCCAAGATGTGATAACATGCCGTTCGCCCTTTTGCAGATCTCCAACGGACGCTGGATGCTTCATATCATGTCTTGTACAGTCCACAGTTCCCACACCTGATGCAGCAAGTCCTGCCTTGCCTCGCTCCTTGTTAACTGCATTATGGTTTGAGCAGGTGCTGGGCTACGTAAATGTTTAGATGAAATATATTTCCAAGATGATGTCACTGCTTACTTCTTGCACGATCAAGTTCCCAAAGGCGTCCAAAAAGTCTTTGAACTCACTCTCATCCACAAAATATGCCCAACCATTGCTCAAGCCGGGATCTGCTGCATCCGTACTGACCATCTTCCGTTTCAGCCGAAAATTGGCGTCCATACCAAGGAAAAGTGTGTATAAAAATCTGAAAGCTCGCTGGGTCAGATCGGGACCAAACTTTCAATGATATTCTACCTACCTTTTTTCTGGAGGCGCATTAATCCAATCGGCATCTAGATTGATTCCCGGTCGTGGACAAGCCGGGCAGACTACCGCACACTGTCGAGGAAGTGTTCCCGCAGCACCGGACGCGTCATTTCCACGGCCCACCCGCTTCAGCATCTTCAGATGACGGTACTGTCGAACCATCCGCATAAAGGCACGATAACGATCCTAAACTTTGGTGAGAAGGGCAAAAATAATAGAATCAGATGTCAGCATACTGGGATATGAACAGTTCCTGTGTTATCAGTCTGTCTTACTAATGACTGGTAGTATTCAAATGCGGATGCTTTTGACTCGAAGGACAGCATTTGATATGACTTGAGCACGCGGTATGTGGCTGCTGAGCGAGGAAATCCAACGGTTGCTGGGTACCAACCAAAGCGCAGCAGCTGAACGCAATGTGGCGGGGGTATGTTGCACCCACAGAAATCCAGAGCAACGGAATGAATTCCGTTAATGTTGATGATAGTGAAATTCTGATCGAATGATGGAATGGGAGAGTTACACGACTCTCCAGCAGGATGGCCAAGCTGAAAGCGGTATCCAAGCTGCTTGAATGTTGTCTTGGAGAAATAACCATTTTTGTTCCAGACCTAATCAACGGTGAGCCAATGTCCCGTGTTATAGGTTGGTCATAGAGAGAGGTAAATACCTCAATTCTATGTAATGCATTCTGGGAATGTGAACGTAAAAGACATTTCGAGCAGTAGAGCGATGCTCCATCACAGTCTTTGCAGCGGAATATGTCCTCCGTGTCTGAATCACAGGTATGACAACTGTGTTTGAAATTTCCCCGCCCTTCAAAGCGAAGAAATTCAGCAAGGAAGAGCTCGCGATCCACAAGCCACTCCCGCATAGGGAAATCCTAAATATAAGTCAGATGGTAAACAGTGTATTTGCATATCAATCCTCCATAGAAGTTACTCACACTTCGGCGTGAGCTTCGAGATCTATGGCCCGGAAATGATGTTTCTTCCATATGTGTGGTATACGATGGATCAACAGCATCGTCAACATCTTCCTCAAATGTAGGTACCGTGAGCAAGTTCAAATGTGTATTGTCGTCCGTGCTCTGGAACATTGCAGCAAGGTCACCATAGTCATCATCAAGGGTATTTGGAATTGTAACTCTATGTGAACGGTGCCCCATGTCGCCACTTGAGCGTACTTGAAATCCGGTCCAGGGAATGTCTATGACAGGGGCTGTCAATACGTTGGGCTCAGGCACTTCTTCAATAACAGGAATCAAATCGTTCTTTCCCAAGCGTCGTCGTCCTGCCATGATGGGGAGGGAGTTAATCGATAAGGGGTTGGTTCGTCCAAGGTTCGTCTCGAAGTTTTGAATCCAATGTTAGTCAAGATTAAACTCACACATAGCGCTGATCAGATAACGGGGGATAACACGGGAAAACATGCATGCATCAGTCGCACCCAGGTCGCGCCGGGACTTGCATGTCAGTCCCCTCTGCTGCTGCGCAAGTACGGAAATACTGCAGAAACAATTATTTAAGATAGGTTTAATACATTAACACACAGCCGTTGCATATAAATAATATTCTGTAGAGCGATGCAGAAATTGCGCACTCATCTGTGGTTTATTTGCGGCTGAAGAAAAGTCACATGATACCTTGCATTCCCACCACCAATCAATCCAAGGCGGCCGCGCTTCAGCTTCGTATCCACTGGCAGTCTCATCAATCTCATCAATCATTAAGTCCTCCGGGGTCCAAGCCAGGTATGTATATCACATTCTAGTCCATTTTCCTGCTCACTATCACCAGTGCACATCGCAGCACGCATCAACGATGCCGCCGCCACATTCATATACCCACCGCACGAGCTGTGCATTGAAGTCATCAGCGCACAGCGTGACCTTGATTGATGCTGCCGCCACATTCACCCGACACACAAGCCTCAACGTAGTCTACGGTACGTCTCAAGTCCTGACAGTCCTGCTCAGGCGGTTACATCATGACGGCGACATAGGTACGGACACCGCCGCAAAGCCGCCTATAACACGACCACATCGTGTTCGGACGAAACAGCCGGCGCTGTACGGTACGCAAGGGCGGCTTCTCAAGAAAAGAGCCGACGCCACCTGCAACACATTCGAACAAACAGCACCAAGCGGGCGCTGTACGGTACGCAAGCGCAGCAAGTAACGACGGGAGGTAACGCACGCAGGTGAGTCGCAGCATGCCTCGCACGCCGTGTTTATCCGCCCACCCAGAACGTCAGACAGGAGCTACTCGGCACTCCTGCGGGCAGCCTCTCCCATTCGAACGAACAGCCGGCGCCACACAGTACGCAAGCGCAGTGAGTAACAACGGGAGGTAACGCACACAGGTGAGTCGCAGCATGCCTCGCACGCCGTGTTTATCYGCCCACCCAGAACGTCAGACAGGAGCTACTTGGCACTCCTGCGGGCAGCCTTTCCCATTCGAACGAACAGCCGGCGCCACACAGTACGCAAGCACAGTGGACGGTTATGGTACTCTCCTCTGTACACCTTCAGCTTGGCGTGCCGTTCATCTGGATGTGGTCTGGGACTTGTGGCACTCAGTATATAAATTGTAATCTTAGTCTTCATCAATATACAGTCAACTTTGCTCCCTTCTCAGTGTGATTGACAAGTGTTCTACAGGACTAGTATTAGCTGCATAACAAGTAGTTTGGGGTGTATGTTCGGGGCCTTTAAATATCTACTGCATGGTCGCATACACGTCGCATATAATGTGATGGGTCTATGGTCGCATACTTGGTCGCATATATATAAACTTCCCTATGCTTTTTCAGCTGTTATGGTCTACCTGTTGTCCAAACATTTGACCTATCCCAATGTTAGGATAGCCTTTACACGCTGGGATAATTTCCAAAGTAAAATAAATAGCGTTACAGAGTGCTGATACGCCAATAGCATGTGAGCGTTTAAGTGTCAATAGTAAGCGAGATCAATAGTGACCCTCCTTAGTATGTTACCGCAAAAACAAGTCAAGTGTAAAGTGGGAAAGGACGGCTTGACAAAACACCAGAGATATTATCTGAAGTATGTTTGAACATATATTTCAAACGCTGCGCTAACATTACTGATGTCTGCTGTCGGTCAGCCATAAACAAAGTGTCAACGCAAAGAATGTGGAACGAAACAGAATGAGAAAGTCCAAGCAGTATGTTCCTTATCTAAATCATCGGATATGATAGTATTATTGTGTCTAATGTTCACTCAGAGCTCTGATAGACTCTGCTGATCATCGGACAACTGAGCCAGACACACCGCCATTTGATGTATCAACACAGATGACTATTTCCGCAGCGGATTTGGGCGAACAGAGCACAAGCACGCCGAAGTCACTTTCAGAAGCCGATCCCATCACCATCCAAGCTCTTATTGATACTCATGAAGTGGAAATCTTACAATGGACAGGACAGTGGTACAAATCACCGAGTACTGATATTGGATGCAGCGGAAGGATCACAAAATCAGATGACGACACTTGGGAAGCCATCGAAAGTGCAGGAGAGGCGTTAGAAGACTCATTGGCCGATGCTCTGTTCGATCTCTCAGAAGTGAACTGGGCAGTCCAATATTTCAATCTGATGCGGATGAGAGACACAGTTAGTCGGGGACTAGGTGTAGTGTCTGTCTTTATTTGTAACAAGGATATACCGCAGCATTTGCGGTACATTCGCAACCGATCCTATATGACTGGTAGATGAAGCTTGGATACTATTTAATTGAAATCAAGTATTCTAGACCAGTGCTACTTTGAAGCGAAGTAGAGAGGGTTGAGCAATTTATAATCACTCCAGAGTCACAATATGATTCACAGAGAAGGGAAGATTGACTGGATTTAAAGGTATCGTAACTACAACTCTACATGTGGGTCATATCGTCGATAGTGAAGACTCTTTCTTCGCCGTTAGTGATAATTGTAACCTTCCCAGATTCAACCGCCTGGTGGAAGTGATATTGTGCGTCATCCTCGGAGTTGAACCGAATGGTGATGGCCTTGGATTCTAGTCTATTGGGGACGTTCTCACTGAACAAATAAAGCAGGGTTTAGCCGTACTTTGACCGTAGCAAATGATGAAATCACGTACATTCCCTGATAGACGCCTGGATGTGTACCTGCAAACATGGCATACCAACGCTGATGTGGGGCTACGAATTCATGGAATGCCGGCCCAGATATGGGAGCTGTGTCGCCATTAGCTATATGGAAACATTTTCAACAATTGACAATCATTGAAACTTAGGTCAACAAAGTACCTTTTAGAATATTAGCAATGACTGGAATCGAAAGAAATCATCAGATATCTGACGTCAATAATTCATATTTTCAACGCACCAGCATGTCCTTGGGCTAAAGATACTGCAATCTCACGTAGCAGTGCAAGGGTCGAAGTGTCCATTTTGGTTGGGGAGGGATTCGACTGAGTGGAAAGTGGTCTAATTTTATCGTTGATTGGTGGGCTCGTATTTTATCTGACAATGTAGGCGCCTGCACAAGGACCAATTTTCTCTGGTCTCAGTAAATCACCGATGAAATCTGTGAAAAATGCACGGCTAAATTACGAGCGTTCATCGGTGAGCATACTATCAGCAGGGAATAACATGTTGTACAGACAGATAGATTAAGCGCTGTACTCACCGAGAAATGTGCACATGGAATGGCCAGAACAGCGAGGATTTTTCGAAGCATTGGATATTGTTCATCAGTCTAATTTACACAATCTGATAAACTTTTTACGCTAATATTGGTAGGTATGTGCACAGGAAATGTGCACATGGGTGTGCACAGAGAGCGCGGTGTGTGTGTGGATGGGGACTTAGAGAGAAAAGCTGTATAAGCAGCATCGGATTTGCGTCGAAGGCAAAAAACTCCCCCATTCCTTTATTTTTAACTATGGGACGCACCTGGACCAACAAAACTCAGCTCAAGTGGCTCGAAGATCACTGCGGATCATTTCTAAAGGCGCGCCGAGATGGTCGACTGGACCGTTTCTTTGCACTCACGTATGATGCCTGGTTTGAGTTATTTCCCATTCAATTCGAGGATCTTACCGATACTACTGGGGAGCATGATCCGGCTGCTGTGTCCCTGAGAAACAAAGCAGGCCTTGACAGCGCCAGAAGCATCCGTAAAAAAGTATGTGATTCGTATATTATGTTTTTTTTTTTTTGCTAACATACATTGACAGCAAATATTTAACTGGTTCTCCTGGAATACACGCGCGAGCCGCCCTTCCAGTGGCCAATCCACCGTCGACAATGCTCTGCTCAATGCCTTGAATGGTATCAACTCTTCCGGGCCTCGTAAACGCGCACCTCAGAGGGTTGAAGCCTATGTCCATCTTTACCGCGATAAAATCAAGCCGATCGTCGACAATATCCTGCAGGTTGTTCCTGAAAAGGATTGGCTCAATATGCGTCGTCGTACCATCAGTAACATGCTCTTCAACGAACCGCAGGCTATTCAAGAGGCTGTCGATGACCACATCACACGATGGAGGGCTGAAATGAAGTGAGTGAAGGCCAAAGGTCCGATGGAAAAGCCCTCTACAACACCGGCTGAGTTTCACACGTATGTCATCTACTTTGTCGTATGGTATACTCTCTAATTACTATTTCAGTGCCATCAAGCAGTTTCCCGCATATCTTCGAGCAGCCTGTATGGCGGCCACTGAAGCTACTGGATGGCCTATCTTCATTGCCACCGGTGGCCCTACTCCAATCGCAAATGGAACTCTTCATATGCAAACGTACGCTTAGGCTCTCTTTGTTATAATTTATTTCTAACTTTATGCCATTTAACAGGTACTATTTTGGTGAAAAAAGTGTCGCTGGAAATACCTTTGAAGAGTCATTCGACGATTTTGAGAATTCATTCTCGCTACCCTTCTCTCGTCATTTGAGAAACTGTTTCAGTGAGTATTTTTATGGTGATGCGTTGCTGAGATTTTGATTAAGTATGCATTTAGCTTCCGATGTTTGCAAGTCGTGCTCCCTTGAAAACCCACTGAACGCTGTTGGTCCATCAAGCTCGGCAGTCCAACTTCCTGCTCATGAACAGGACGATGAGGAGCACTCTGACAGTGACTCTGATGACTCCTCAGAGCCAGATGACAATATCGCACATATGGATGTAGACCCACCGGCGGCGTCCACCCCAGCTCCTGCTCCTGCGCCTCTTTTTCCTCAAGTTGCATCCATCGTAATTCCTGCTTCCACACTCCATAACTCCGGCCCCATGGATACACAGGCCTCCGGAGGACCATCGTCACCCATCGAGAATGCATTTGCATGTATGCGAATGTTATTTACCCCCGTGCCCGGACCGGGCGCTCAGCAAACCGTGGCGACGCCGGAACCTTCTGTGCTCCATGACCCCCTCTGGAACATCGACCCTATTCTCCGCCATCAGGCTCTTTACGCCCCTGTGGTCGTCTCACCTTTTATTAACAATACATTCACGGGGTTTATGCCTGATGTACCAGCTGCTCGGGAGTCGGGCCTTTCGAACATCGTCATTCCTCCTCAGGATCTTGCCATCCCCACCAATGGACATCCCATCCGTCTTGACTCCGAGGACGCACTGAATGCCGCTGTTCAAGAACTTAATCATCCAATAAACGCTCCTCGGCTAGACGACGTGCATGAGAGCATTGTTCGTTCTGCTTCTCACCTGGCTTCTCAGCTGGCTTCGTTGGGTTCCGACTCCGGTGCTCAAGGTCAGTTATCCACCGTGACATATCTACTGTATATAAGTTACTGACTGCTTAATTAGTCTTAGGTTCCACGCATGCTACTTCACTGGACCACGTTGGCGCACCCGACTTGGAGTCGGACGCCGTGATGCATCTTGCTCCGGTGGCAGTGCCTGAGGATTTCCCGACTGCACCCGCCGCTGACTCTTTGTCCGATGCCAACATCGACTATACCATCCCCCAGGCTCTCTCTAACTCAACCAATGCTGTGTTCCATGACTCCCATCTTGCATCCAACGACAAATCCACCGAGCATCTGGGTCAGCCTGCGCACCACACAGCCGCTTCGATACCCTTGAATGCAACCGAGGAGGAAATCAGCAAGATGTCAACTGCGCAGAAACGTGCGTTGACGCGCGCCAAGAATAACGCGAGCAAGCCTCGCCCCCGTTGGGAGTATGTTGCCGTTGATGATAATGCTGAACAGGAGAATGTTCCGGATGCCAGCACTGGTCTTCGCCGTACCCTTCGTGCATGTGGGAATAAGTAACCGCATTCCACGTCCTACTTAAATTCCCCAATAACTTGAACTATGTCGCTTATCTGATCCCCGTTCTGAACTGTTAATTTCCAATGACCTACTATAGTCTGTTCCAGTCGCTACCGTCGTCTTTTGTTGCTCATCCAATTATATTTCTGCCTATGGTGTTCAACATACCGTCTACTTTTTGTGTCTTTACTATTGACCAATCTTTGAACCCAGTTATTAGTTACTACGTTGAATTTGAATATATGAAAATTGATTCTGAAATACTTGTGTGTTTGTGCGCATTCGTGTCGCATGGTGTCCTCCCAATGCGCCCAAGAGTCTTGTTACAGATTATCGCATGGTACTGATGTGTATAATGCACGCGCCTTCGATGAAATGCCTGTAAGGCTGCTGGCGTCTAAAAAGACATCCCATAACTCTAATTAAATTCCATCGAGAGCACATGCGCAGCATGCGGATTGTGTGGCGCCACCCTTCATCCTTTTCCCCCGACTCTGGCTCCCTCTCACTGGAAGTCGATGACATTCAACTTATGATTCAAGACCTCAAGTGAGTGCATATGTATTATGTACGTCGACAGCGTGAGCGCCAAGCGCAAGAGCAGCTGCAACTTGAGGCATCGTCGGCGTATGTCACCTGGTAATCTATACTAAGTACATACCTATATACAACAAACGACACAAGTCCCTAGGTCCCTATGAGTCATGACCGTGAGTCATTGAATAGCTCGCCAAGTGAGTCCTGCCTTGACGAAGACCAAATACAAACGGCGTTGCATGCCGCTGGTATGCCGCATACCAAATAAACGGCATTCTCGCGGCATGAACCGCCGATGGTAAATGTATTGTGGCTGTGATAATGTGCACCGTATCGCTGCACCTACGTGCACATTTCCGATGAGTGATGAGCGAGACAGTTGCACACATCCCGAGCCACTGATTACCGGGATTGTCTGCACGAATATACCATCTCTGACTCATCAAATACGCCCTTTTGAAATTACTCCGGAGCTATGTAGAGCTTGATATGTATGCGAGCCTCACAGTACATACTGAGTCTACAATTTCTGCCGGGGAAGCAGAACTTCAGACATTCGGAAAGCTACTTGCTGTAAGTAAATTACCAAATTGGACCATCAGTCATTCATGCATAATATCTGAAGGCATAGCTATCTCCCGGGAAAGACTGGGATTTCCCTAAAGCACACACACATCAACACATGTTTCAAGATATACGCCGAAAAGGTGTTACCCGTAATTATAATACTAAGCCCGGCGAGAAAGCAAATGGACCTCTCAAAAAATACTATCAGAGGCATACTAACTTCAAAAACGTAGCACAGCAGGTGAGTGCAATGTGATCACACGGTGCCGAAATTCATTCCAAAATTAGATTCTTCGAGTTAACGAGATGGACATCGTCTCAACATTGATCCGCTTGGAGATCTCACTATTTGACGAAGTTCAGGAATTACAGGCCGTGGTTAAAGAGGATGAAGGCGTCGAAGATGAAGAAAGTGAAGCAGACGCTGAGCYGTCAGTTATGCCGCGCGTTCTACATGGCTCAATTCGCCCTCCGTGCACCTTGGCAGAACTTGCCCAGGCACATACAGATGATCGTGCATTTGGAGGCCTCCGCACAAAGCTCGCAGCTGCATTGGCCAAAAAGCTCAGGATACAAAGGGCAAACATACGCAATGCTGACATGGTAAGCATAATGCCGATACTTCAAAGGATCTGGATCTGAATCATCTTACTATTATTAGATCACCCCTTATCAGTTTGTCAAGGCGTACTTCAAATCCGTTGTGGACTGGCGCATGGAGTCAAACATAATCAGGGCRAATCCTTTATTTCACAACAAGCCAAGATATGATTTTGCCCTTGTCAAGGTCCATGGGAATCAATGTATATTCGTGCAAGTTTTATACATCCTACAGATCACATATAGGGACGTGAAACATCACATGGCACTCGTGCTTCCTTTYGATGTTCCAAAATTACTTTTGAACCGTCGAAGGGACACAGACCTCAGGCTCACACGACTTCATCCACGCCCACGAGGATCCAGCCTATTTATTGATACTAATAGTATAATCAGAGGCGCGCTATTGGCAGAGGATCCGGCATCACAGGCAGGGGAGTGTTTTGTCGTCAATTTCATTGATCAGGATATGTGGGTGCGGATGGGATYGATTGAATTAATTACACATGCAGTTTTATAGGTACAAATTACTTATTGCTTGATTCTAGATACTACAAATTGTAAATAGTATTCTATGTTGACAAACTGGCAAAATATTAAGACGACAAGATCAATCGACGGTAGGTAATACACAGCAATGAGGCAATCTTCCTGTCGTGATCACACTATTCATTTCATGTTGCACAGTCACTTGTTTTAGGGTCCGTAGCGGACCTAGACTACTCCTGTACAATGTGCCAAAGGACTGACTGCATGCTGAAGTGCTTATCAATGTGAAGCTTCCTGCTTGTTACCTCATGTTTCTGCCGATTCAATAAACCACGTTGTATTTATTCAGACAGTTTATATATTTGAAGGGCYGCAGGTGTGCCTTGCCTTCTAAAATTAAAAGTAACATTATTTCCCGCTGCTGCGTCAACATTTCTATATGTCCGAAGTCTTGCCATCAATGTGGCCATTTTAAATTTAGCTGATGATACTACTTGCCTTCGGCGACTTGGGCCTCACGCGCCTCATCTACGAGCCCCTGCAGCCGCTCTTCGCCGGCGGCAAGGTTGTCGTGATGATCTGGTACCACGCACCAGAGCTCCTCATGGGCGCAAAACACTGCACCAAGGCCATCAACTGCTGGGCCGCGGGATGCGTGCTCGCCGAGCTTGCGAGCCTTCGCCCGATCTTCAAAGGCGAGGATGCGAAGCTCGACTCGAAGAAGAACGTCCCGCTCCAGCGCGACCAGCTGCTGAAGATATTCRAGGTGCTCRGCACGCCTGACAAGAACGACTGGCCCGGCGTCGTCCATATGCCTGAATATCAGAGCATGAAGCGGCTCAGACAGATAACATATTAGTATATATTACACACTACCTCACGTTTATTTTACCACCAGCTGTCGATCTAGATGTTTGGATACATGTTTTATAATATTATTTTGACGCTGTTTTAAGGAGGAGCAGTCGAGTGTATTAATGAAGGGGTCAAAATTAATCTAATGTCCAGTATCGATACTGCCTGCCAAAATGTGTCCTAAAAAACACCTAACGATGTACAGTATTTATTCTTTAAAATAAATAGTAGTTGCTCAATTCCAAATAATACCAGAACCACATTGAGAGCCCACCAACAGTCATGTCTCGTYGTCTACCACCCTCKCGTCCTTCTCGTACACCGTCGCAGTACCYGCTTATCCTGCCAGTTCCGGCAGAGAGCGATGCCCCCACTGTATCTGCAGCCATGGCTGCACCTTCTCGGGCTGTGCCCCGACAGACAGGCACAGCCGCCTCGGACAATACTGACATTACGAGTCAGCAACGTCAGCCACTATCGCGTTCAGGATCCCTCACTCTGCGGGCAAGTTACAGCCCATCAGCAGAATCTTTGTCCATAGCAAGCTCGACATCGACACCGGAGTACGATGCGCCGAGTATACTYGATCCCCGTYGCCTTTACGAGGTATGTCATATCTCCCGGCGGTCTCCARACGCCTATCTTGATTCTCACATACTCATTTATATTATTAGGCATATATCGATGCTCAGGACGAGATTGCCTCCCTCAAGGCGGAAATCAAGTTGCTGAAGGAGGAGATCGCCGACTTAAAGCTGCGCACCATCACTCCCGCGTCCCGAAAGCAGGCTATTGCAAATTATTCTGCCACTTCCGAGCTCGCCATTGATTCCTCAATGCCGGTTGAAATAATCGTCGAGAACGTCAAGAAGCTGGGCTGACACTTCCAAATCTTTTACAATTTGTACATTAGCGCCGGCGCAGCGACCATTCGCCGACCCCCTTTCAACTCTACTGATAAAGTTCGATACACCACCAATGAAAATACGGCAATGGGAATAGCCGCGGAGCTCTATGAGTGTATTCCACCCGCGTACTATCCTCTGATCTTCACTCCGGGCTCAACCGTTGGGAGCGAAAAGCAGTACTGGACTGTCGTGAGTAATCTGTGTATATTCTTATAGCCGTAACACTTGCTAATTTTGCACGTATTACAACAGTTC
>KN817698.1:0-35750 GCA_000827495.1 Hypholoma sublateritium FD-334 SS-4 | reverse complement strand
TCCGACAAAATACCGGCGGTTGCCGGTATTTGCCGCGACGCCGTACGCGGCATAGCGTATTCTGCTGTTGGACATGCGTTCGTCTTTGTGCAGTACGCGCGAAGCCCCGCGGTAGAAGCAGATCTCAGAGTAGGTTCCCATATGGAACTCACTTCCTCTGATTTAATCTGTGAATATACATCTATTACACAGTCGCCGAATAAAAATTACCGCAGTCTCACGAGTCCATCGGACGCTCAAAGCGCTCTTTGATTGTATACAAGAAACGCAAACGATATAACTGCTTCAACAATCGCTTTTGAGACGGCGCTACTGAATATTCCGCCGATGTACTGCAGGTAGATGATGGACTATCTCGAGCGACAAAGGACGCCCCCTTTGTCCGCCATCCCCATTGTCCTCGCGCAGTGCATAAAAAGCGCTCTAAACTCATCGTCAGTATCACCCGACAAGATATCCCCGAACGTACAGGGGTGCAGACATCTCCCTACATCTCCTCGCTATCTCTTCCGCAGCGTACGCGCGTCGTGTGTCGCGTGAAGACCTTACCGTACGTCCCATTTCACCTCTCACGCAATGAAAGCGCCACTCATCTCCCCCACTTCGCGGACCCCCTACCTAGCTCTCCAAAATCGGCGAACACCTCACGACACATACTACCACTGACTACAACATGCCCACGACCGCCCCCCGAGCGACAGAAATTCCAACGCCGCACAGAAGACGCCTGAACACAATCATTGAAAGCCCACCCAGACCCTACGGTGCGTCCCTCGCTCAGCGCATCCTAACACGAGCACCAGCTGACACCCCATCCCATTCCGCTGTTATTCTCAAGTTTCCTCCTGTCAGCCATATAGAGGAAGAAGACGAAGTGGGGGGGTGTCGTCGCCCGTCCCGTCCCGGGCCGCGGAACCACCTTCCGCTCCGCCTCCGGAAGCGTCGACAAGCAGGCGTCCAGAATCATACTCCCCACACCGCACACCGTCCCCGGACCGACGCGTGCGCCTCTCGAAGTCAACGCCGACGCGCCGGCGCCGGGCGCAGGCGTGTAGAGGCGCTCCGGCGCCGTCATGCTCTCCGTCACGACCGCAGTGCCACCGCGCCACCGCGACGTGCCCGCCGGGCGCGTTGTCTGCAGGCGGCGCGATACATGCCCGCAGCCGCCGCATGGCGCTCGCGGCGCCCTGGGCCAACCCCACGGCGTGACTCGCCGCGTATATGTGCAGGGAGACGCCGCGCGCACCCACCTCGAACGACGAGGCACGCACGCTCGATTTTGGGCGCTGGACGACCGCCGCTCCGCTGGAGATGCCGCAAGAGGTGTTCATGCGGACCTGCACCGCTGCAGCTGGCGTGTCCTGGTACGCAGTGGGGCATGGTGTGTCAGCGGTGCGGCACGGCGGTTGGGGGGTGCTGCACTGATACATGTTCCGTGTGGAGGGCAAATTCGTTGCGGACATCGTCGATTGGAAGCTTGACCTCGACACCGCGCTGAAGTCGTTGGTATGCTATCCATCAAATAAATGACTATACGGTGCCCCCACGTCGTATTCACCAGGCCGCGAGGGTCTACAAGAGCTTACACAGAAGGACAAAAGCAGTTGGGCAAGCAGTTACCTCAAATAGCGCATTCTTCAGCAGCTATCATCAAACAGGTAGATCAAGCGTCTGGTAATGAGGCTCTGGTGCTCCATATGCCTCGGCAGGTGTACGGCGCGCAATGGGTACAGTTTTTCCGTGACTACTCGGCTTGAATTCCGAAAAATTACTTATATTTCGTCTATTTCTTGGTTTTACAAACAAGTAATTGTCTACTCACATTCATAGTACACTCATCCCATCTAATTTTATTATGCTTTGCTTTTCGTTTCGCCCGTTGTAATGTGCTGGTGCTGGACGTGCGGTGTTTGGAGCACCGTGCGAATTCATGCGGTAATGGGCAGATGGCGGACATTGTATGTAGTACGCCATCGATAGGTCTGGAGGGTCTTCGACGGTGCATCGTTATATCGATAGTTTTTTTCGTAGACGGGATGTATGTTCTGGCGCGTATTCACGCTCGTAATCTGGGCTCCTGATATTTGTGATACATATGGCGGGCTTACTGAAACCCATGCGTTGGTTTTCTCAATATGCGCGTAGACGACGTGCAGCGTGCCAATGGAGCGCTGTGGCCCGGAATACGCGCATCCCGGCCACCAATAAGTCAGGGAAGTGGAACCTGCGTCAAACAATCACTAAGTAGAATTTACTGCATGCCCTCGAGTTCGGTGAACAACTAAATATTATATACAAGAGATGCAGATGATACACGTCCTCCTACAGTTCTTAGTTAGAAAGCGCTGCTGACTACAGCGCCCATGTGCGTTAATCCGGGGGTAAAGCATTGTGCGCGACAAAGGAGGCGCCTTTGTCCGCCGTCCCCATTGTCCTCCCGCAGTGTATAAAAGCGGTCTGATTTTCAGAATAACAAGATATCCTCGCGCATCCAACGCTTCCGATGTCCTTCCGCCCAGTACCACTCTGCAGCGCCTCTCTGTATCAACCGTCGCATAGGCAGTCTGTGTTGTACGAGAAACGTTTACCGTACGTCTCGTTTCAAGGCGAACCCCCACGCAGCGAAAGTGCCACTCATCTCCCCTTACTTTCGCAGTACTCTGCCTGGCTCGCCACAAAAGCCATCTCACGACCTAAATGCACACGACCGACGTACGTCGCCCCTCGCATATTCGGCAACGACACACCGCCCACTACTTCTGTCCCATAGCTTGCGCATCCCAGCCCACTGCATCAAAGCGCCGCACAAAAGGCGCCTGAACACAATCATTGAAAATCCTACCGACCACCGAGGAATATTCCTCTCCAGCGACCTGACACACGTCCGCATACCCTACGGTACGCCCCGCAGCTCCGCGCATCCGCACGCACGAGCGCCGCAACTGACGCATTTTTCAGGCCTCATTTCCAGAGCCTGAGGGCAGAAGAATACGACGAAGTGTTAGCGTTTCATCGCGCCTTCCCCCGAACGCACGGCGCACCATGGAACCATTTACCCTCGTCCCGTCGTCTGCGTTCCTGCACCGACAGGTATACATCCTTCTCCGAGCCCTATCGTGCTCTGCGCCCAACGCGGGCTGATATGCGCGCAGCGCAGCTCCATCTCCTACCGAAGTTAAAGAGCGATTAGGGCGTGCGGTGCGTGGGTATCGTCTGACGCGCTCTCCCAGAGGACACCTATGTCGGGCGATGAACTGTTGCCTTTGTGGTGCGATCGTCGACGGCTCGCCCGACGAGTCCACTCAAACGCCACGTAATCCGGGAAGGCTTGGTTGGCAGGGGACATGCAGGACTCGCGGTGGCTGCGAAGGATGACGCCGAGATGCATGATCTGTACCGGTACGTGGATTGCGTGGCGCACTCACGCTTATTCCCCTCCGTACATCTCTCAGACGGATAGAAAAGGTATCGTGTGTGCTATCTTTATCACTTTCTATGATTACCGCTTCATGTTGTACAATAATTCCTCTAACGGATCACTATATCTCCCCAGCTAAATATGTACATAGATCACTACCTATATTCGCAAAAGAAATTGTTATACAGAACAGTCTTGAGATCACTAGCAATATTTGCAAAAGAAATTTGTTATACACAACAGTCTTAATCAGGATCTTTATTTCTGGGAATTGTGGGGTACCCATTGCACTTGTACCCCGAATCGACCACATAGATGGGTACGCTGGTGCTAACTTATGGCAAACACGTTAAATGGGACAAGTTAGCGTTATTCCTATACGCGGCACGCTAATGTGCGTGTGAAGAATCGGCTTGACTCGGCAGAGCAATGTGCGTGCCGATTTTACCGGCGTCACTACGCAGACGCGCCTAGACGGACTGCATGCTGTGCCTACCTGCCATGCTATTTTGACCATTCTGTGGCTACCAGAATCGCACAACCATTCACTTGATATAACTTTTCTGCTTATGATATCGGTATGTCTTTCGGTATGTCTTCTTTGAACGATGAGTGATAATACTGATACTCGACACCTGATGTAACGACACGCACCGTCTTCTCCTCCGGAGACGAAGAGGGATCGGCTGTTGCAATGCATGGCACCAGCTGAAACGGCGCCGCTTGCGTATCCTGTGGCTCCAGAGATGTGGGATGCAATTCAGAAAGCGCGGCCAGGAAAGCGGGCCTCGCGATCGTGGGGCATGCCATAATCCAAAACGGGTAATTAATGGTGGCCTGTTCTCGTGGCCTTCGGCTAGAATAAGTTTTAGTGGCATTCCTCTAGGTATATAAGACAGCTTATGTTTACGATGGGTCTCACCACCAAGCCCCACGACGCAGTTAAAAATTCTAGCTTTAGCCTCCTCTTCTCTGTCTTATTCCTCAAATCAGTTATTATCAATGAACCCGGCTGTAAATACCATTTCCGAGGCGCCATTCGCAGCCGCACCGTGCGATATTCTGGACGCGTACTATCCCTTCCCAACGAGTGCCCTCCGCAGCACCGCCCATAACCCGCACACTTCCCGCGGACCCGGAGGCCACCCAGCGGCTGTCGTCACGACGCGTGCGCCTCCGGGAACGTATCCGCTTTCCAGCGCCGTCATGCTCGTTGTGACAAACCCAGGGCCACCGTGCCTGCTCAAAATACCCGCCGGGATCGCGATGTCCCCGCAGGCGGCAAACCAGACCCAAGCAGCCGCCGCATGGCGCCCGCGGAGCGAGCGCGCGGTGATTTGGGCCGACCCCGCAGCGCGTCTCGCCGCGTTTAAGTATTGGGCGGAGCCGCGCGTGCCCATCCCGAACGACGAGGCGCGCAAGCTCGATTATAGGAGCTGGTCGACTGTCTATCCGCTGGATTTTCCGCAGGAGGGGTTCATGCGGGAAATGCGCCGGCGCACGCCACCGGGGATGGCGTGTCCTATCACGGAGTGGGACATAGTGTGCCAGAGGTGTGGAAAGGAGGTCGCGGGGTACTGCACTGATACGTGCTGGAACGAGCGGTTCTTGGAGCACCGTTCCAATTCATGCGTGGAAGGGTCAGATGGCAGACACCCGTAGTACTTACACCCGTAGTACTCCATCCACACGTCTTTCAAATGTTCAACAGAACATCATTATATCAGTAGTTTTTTCGTAGATAGAATATGTTCTGGGGCATGTCCACGCTGCATCGCGGCTCGTACTCTAGGTTCCTGATATCACTATATTATTTAGATAGTACAAATATTAAACATTACATACATGTGCTTTCCAAAAGTACGAGGCCGCAACCCCTGTCCGTTACTACGCACCAACATACAGCAACATACCCGCCATCACCGCGCGCAGAAACGAAGTACACACAATGACGCCGCAGCGCACGATACGCAGCGCTCTGATACGGACCGAAAGCGCGCTGAAGACCCATGCTAGCTAAGCAAACGCTGACTGGATCCCAAGGAAGACGACCTAAATCCAGAAGTCGAGCGTCGCTGACCCATGCAAGGGGCAGAACGGCGGCACAACCAACCGCAGACGCGCTCCCTGACAAGGGCCACGGTGAACCGGATACGGCGCAGGCGCGCCCGGGGAGGCAGGGTTTCTGGGAGCGCGCATGCAGGGGCGGCGACGCAGCACCGAAGCGCGTGGAAAGGCGTCGGCGCTGGACCAAGCGCAGGACAGGATGAGAAAGACCAAGACCGGCACGAGGCCGAGTCCGACACGGATGCGCTCCCAGCCTCTCTCTATATGCCAATATACCGGACACGGCGCTGCGGCGCAGGCCGTGCGCGCGCGCGCCCGGACGGAGGTGAGATCTCTGGGAGCGGGGTGTGCGGGAGCGGCGACGCAGTACCGAAGCGCGTGGAGAGGCGCCGGTGCCGGCGCTGGCGCTGGACCACGCGCAGAGCAGATCGTGGAAGTCCACGACCCGCGCACGCACGCGCTCCGAGGAAATACAAGCTTTTGACACCGGACGCGGCGCTATGCGCACGCGCGCCCGTGAGATGCAGCATCTCTGGGAGCGCGCATGCAGGGGACGGCGACGCACGTACCGAAGCGCGTGAAGAGGAGTCGGCGCTGGAACACGCACATAAAAGGACGAGCCAGACCAAGACCAACCGCGCGAGGCCGAGACCCCACACGCACGCGCTCCCAAAGAGTGGATTTAGTTACTCACCGGACACGGCGCTGCGGCGGAGGCCGTGCGCGCGCGCCCGGAGAGGCAACATCCCTAGGAGCGCGATGCGCGGGCCGGCTGGCACAGTGCAGCGCGCGCGAGACTCGGGGGTGCGGTGTACAGAGACGCGTGGAGAGGCGTCGTCGCTGGACCGTGCGCAAGACAGGACGAGGAAGACCACGCGCGAGGCCGAAGCCGACACGGACGTGCTTCCATTTCATAACGTACTCTATACCGGATACGGTGCAATGCGCACGCGCGCCCGGGGGATGCAGCATCCCTAGGAGCGCGCATGCAGGGGCGGCGACGCAGTACCGAAGCGCGTGGAGGGACGCCAGCGCTGAACGACGCGCAGGGAAGGACGAGGAAGACCAAGACCAGCGCGAGGCGGAAACCCGACACGGACGCGCTCCCATCATAACAATTATCCTAACCGGGCGTCGTTGGCAGGGGACATGAAGGACATGCGGTAGCGGCGACCTATGACGACGAGATGCATGATTTGTACGTGAATTGCATGGCGCGTAGGATGCATCGATCGCTTATTCCCCTACGTACATTGCTCAGATGGATAGAAAACGTATCGTGTGTGCTATATTTATCGCTATCTACGATTACCAGCTAGTAACGCTTCATGTTGTACAACAATTACTCTACCGGATCATTGTATCTCTGGCTGGATATGTAGATCACTACCTATATTCGCAAAAGAAATTTGTTATACACAACAGTCTTAATCAGGATACATTTTTCTGGGCACTGCCACGAGGTGCCCATTGTACTTGTACACCGAATCGACCACATAGGTGGTTACAAAAGTAACTTGTCCTCCTAGCGTGTACCTGCAATAAGTTAACTGGTGCCAACTTATCGCAGGCACGTTAAAATGGGAGCAGTTAGCGCACACTATTCCTATACGCGGCTTGTACGCGGCACGCTAACGTGCGACCTCGCGTGTGCGGTGAAAAGTCGGCTTGGCTCGGCAGAGCACGGTTAACGTGTGTGCCGATTCTGCCGGCGTCACCTCTGCATGCTGTGCCTACCTGCTGTGCTATTCTTACCATTCTGTGGCTACCATGGCCAGAATACAAGGTCATAGATGCAATTACATATTAAATTTTTCATAAGTAACAACAGAGAGTGTGAGCGTGACTGGTCTACAATGAACATTCTATGCACAATCATTTTTTATATATCTTTTCTGCCTATAATATTTGTTACGCACAGCCTCATTTCCCCGCTTCATACGCATCCCGACTCATACTGACTCTGTACCATACTGCGCCTACTGCGCCTACACATCATTCTGACTAGCTACTTGACTCACATGTACGATACTTGACTCAGACCACGGACACAGACCAGCACAAATACCTATATAAACCCCTACCGATACTTAGTAGCTCTTTAGTTAGTTCTCGTTTGACACCTGTACTAAGTATTCTGAATCCACATTCCTTCCTCAGTTACTTCGAACTCGCTGGTTATATTCTGGTAGACTTGCTCTGCAACAGAATATATCGAAGAGTAACAGAAGAACTAACTCTTATTCGCTCCAAATTCGCTCTCAAACCTTGCTTTTTCAACAAGCTAGGCTCATCCTTGAACCAAGATAGACTGGAGAGAAATCGACGACGATATCTTCGACCCTCCCTCACGTGAAGAATCAGAAACTCCGAAATCTGACGACTCAGAACTTTCCGAACTACTCCTCGCCACAGCAATCGCAAGAGCAAGGGCAATGGCCGAAGATAAAGACGACAAGGGATCTCCCAAGATCAACCCTCCCGACATCTACGATGGAAACAAAAGAAACTTCCATCGATTCTGGCAACAAGTCCAACTATACATTCTAGCCTCTCCGAAGCAATTCACTCTCGACGCCCAGAAGATAGCCTTTGTACTATCCTATTTGCGAAAAGGAGATGCCGACTCGTGGGCAGAGTCATTCCAAATGCAGAAGGCAGCTGAATCATCTGGATCCGACACAGACTTAGGCAAATGGAGTGACTTCGTCACGGACATCACCAAAGCATTTAAATCGGAATATGCAGCAAAGGACGCGTTAACCGACTTAAGCAATTTATTCCTCAAGAAGAATACAACTGCGGAAGATCATATTGCGCAGTTCAAAACTCTGGTCGTCAAAGCAGGCCTGAAAGAGGAAAAGGATCTATGCGCCAAATTTGAACAATCCCTGTCACCCCGATTAAGAAGACTCATCTCATACCGAGGAGATCCGAAGACTCTCCAAGCATGGTATGATGCGGCAACCACAATGGATCATACCGATCGACAACTCAATGAAAGCAACCAACGATTCTTGGCACAACATAGGGCTGAGCCCAAACAGATCTCCAACAAACCGAACTTGTCCACTAGGTATTACAATGCGCGTAAGGGTCAGATGGCAGACACCCGTAGTACTTACACCCGTAGTACTCCATCCACACGTCTTTCAAATGTTCAACAGAACATCATTATATCAATAGTTTTTTCGTAGATAGAATATGTTCTGGGGCATGTCCACGCTGCATCGCGGCTCGTACTCTGGGTTCCTCATCTCACTTGCATCTCACTATATTATTTAAATAGTACAAATATTAAACATTACATGCATGTGCTTTCCAAAAGTACGAGGCCGCAACCGCTGGCCGTGACTAGGCACCAACATACCCGCCATCACCGCGCGCAGAAACGAAGTACACACAACGACGCCGCAGCGCACGATACGCAGCGCGCTGATACGCACCGAAAGCGCGCTGAAGACCCATGCTAGCGAAGCAAACGCTGACTTGACCCCAAGGAAGACGACCGAAATCCAGAAGTCGAGCATCGCTGACCCATGCAGGGGCAGAACGGCGGCCCAACCAACCGCAGACGCGCTCCCTGACAAAGGCCACGGTGAACCAGATACGGCGCAGGCGCGCCCGGGCGGGCAGGGTTTCTGGGAGCGCGCATGCAGGGGCGGCGACGCAGTACCGAAGCGCGTGAAGAGGCGTCGGCGCTGGCGCTGGACCACGCGCAGGACAGACCGACACGCCAAGACCACCCGCGCGAGGCCGAGTCCGACACGGATGCGCTCCCAGCCTCTCTCTATATGCCAATATACCGGACACGGCGCTGCGGCGCAGGCCGTGCGCGCGCGCGCCCGGACGGAGGTGAGATCTCTGGGAGCGGGGTGTGCGGGAGCGGCGACGCAGCACCGAAGCGTGTGCAGAGACAGGTCGGCGCTGACGCTGGCGCTGGACCACGCGCAGGAAAGAACGAGGAAGACCAAGACCGGCGTGAGGCCGAGTCCGACACGGATGCGCTCCCAGCCTCTCTCTATATGCCAATATACCGGACACGGCGCTGCGGCGGAGGCCGCGCACGCGCGCCCGGACGGAGGTAGAATGTCTGGGAGCGCGATGCGCGAGGGCCTGGCGCAGTGCAGCGCGCGCGCGAGACTTGCAGGAGCAGGATGCAGAGGCGCCCCAAAGGCGCCCGTCGCTGGACCGTGCAGAAGGCAGGACAAGGAAGATCGCGCCCGAGACCGGAGCCTGGCACGGAAGCGCTCCCTGAAGAACGTCGCCGTAAAACCGCGCGCGAGGCAGAAGCCCCACACGCACGCGCTCCCGCTCAAATCACCCACTTACCGGACACGGGGCTGTGCGCACGACGCGCCCGGGGAGGCAGCATTTCCGGGAGCGCGATGCGCGGGGGCCTCGCGCAAGGGGCGGCGCAGGCGGATGACGAGGGAAACCGTGCAGACGACGCGATATGCCGAGTAACGTCGCGCACGAGCGGGGATGTGGTGCGCATGCGCCCGGCGCAGGCGTGGGTGGCGTGGATGAATGCGATGGTGCTAGCGTCCACTGCGCATCGTTCCTGATAGATGCCTCGCAGCAGATCCACGCGGTTCGACGGCATCCTGCTGAAAAGAAATGCGTTAGCTCATGACAACATAGGCGGACAGGATAGCATCGCCGACCGAAGACCGCCAGCCGCGCAGCGCACAAAACGCAGCATCCAGCTTCAAATACACACAGACAAGCAGAATGGTGCCCCGACCGAGCAGGAGGACAGGGGGCGCCCGCGGACGTGCGCCCACGCATGGCAGACTGGCCCTATGTTAACCGGCCACGGCGCGTGCGGCGGACGCCGTACACACCGCGCCCGGATGAAGGCAATCTCAGCGTGGGAGGGCGCGCGCGAACGGCGTTGGGATAGTGGTACGCCGCGTAGAGGGCGGCGGAGTGGGTTATGGAGAGGGGGTGGGGTGATGGAGAGGGGGTGGGGTGATGGAGTGGGGTATGGAGACGGGCATACCGAGAAGAATGGGTTTCCAGCGCGGAGAGACGAGCGAGGGGTGCCGGTGAGTACCTGAGTGATGGCATCGTAATAGAGCGTCGAATGTTGAGGCGACGTCGTGTGGGAGGCAGTAAGAATTGAGTACGGCACATCCCTGCGATCCTTATCTTCGGCGTCGATCCATCACACCACGGGATATCGTTTCTATATCGACGATCTGCGTGGGACGTGCATGAGTCATGGAGGGGGCGTACCGGCGAGAATGGGCTTCCAGCGTCGACAGACGAGCGAGAGGTGGGGACGGCGCCGCATACAGTGTCGAACGTTGACGCTAAGCCGGGCGTTGTGAGGGTGGCGGTGGGAGCAAAGCACGGTGCATCCCCGCGATCTTTATCTTCATCGTCGATCCGTCGCACCGCGGGATAGCGACTCTACATCAGCGATCTGCGTGGGTGGTACATCGATCTGGGGGGACGGCCTATAAGTAGCAGACTGAGATAGGACGTACCACAGAGACTGGGCATCCAGCGCACGCAGGCGGACAACGGGCGGAGGCGGGGCGTTCAGCGCTGCGCAGTGGCGATGACGCGGCGGGGCGGGGGTGGTGAGGCGTGTGCGGGGTGCAGGCGCGGAAGGCGTGTGCGGAGTGCAGGTGTGGCGAGCGAAGCGCGATGGTTGCTGGGACCGTGCACTGCGGGGTGTGCACAGGGTGAGAAAGGGCCGCGAGCGATAGCGGCGGCGACGTACCAGGACATCGCCTCTCATCTGAATCAAGCCGGTTCAGAGAGCACGTGCAGGCGAGCAGGGCAGAGGAAACTGGTTCGCGCGCCGCGCAGGAGACGATGCGGATAGTCCGACAGCACTGCGCAGAGGTGTTCGCAGGGAACAGACGGAGGGAAAAGGACACGTACGAACACACGCTGCCGAGCCGTGGGCATCATGGCCGGCAGACGCCGGCACGCGTCTGGGCTATTCTGTACATTATCTACGAGATACTATGTCCTCCTTATCTTGAATCTTCTGTCGTCGACTTCGGTAAACAATGTATGGATCACAGCGAGGGATTCATTTCCGCGTGTAGTACGATGGTATCGGTTGGGTATCGGCACCCACAATCCCCACGTGAATAACATGGACAGCAAATGGCGTATTCTGTGGCATGCAACGGTGGCCTTAGCTGCTTGGTTGGCGCATTCGAACGCGAGACAATGACCATGATTATTGTGGCCAGTGCAAAGCAAAGCCTGGAAGCCACCAGCGTCGTTGCCTAACAGAAACTTGAGAAATATAAAGCGCCGTGGGCTCTTGGCCGTTTGTGCCACCCACCGTCAAGCAACGCCCACGTACTCTAAGTCTTCCCCGTTGTCGGTGATCCAAAATTCACGAGTACCCTGACCACCCTCTACCTCCAATCACCATTCTACAATGGACAGCGGCAGTGATTATACTACGTCCCCCAGCCATCGTGGCGCGCACCGGTCGTCCCTTGCTCGCGCTATAGCAGAGCGCCGCATAACCGCTTCGGCGACATACATCCCGGACTATCATCCCGCGAAATATCTCCCGCCAATCCCAGAACTGCCATCTTTACACGAACCGCACACGCGCCAGAGCCATGACGCGCGCCACAGCACACCAGCCCAAGCGACGCCCTCCACCGCGTACAGCCCGTCCCCGCCCCAGCCCTACTACCGCCACTCGGCCGCCGGCGCCCTGGGGCACAGCACAGACCATCATCGCACGCGCGCCGACGCCGCGCCGGCGCACAGCGCAAGCGCACCGACAGAGCAGCTGTACACCGCCGACATGCCGCCGGTCCCCGACGCGACCGCCTGCGTGATGCTCTACCTCACCATCGGCGGGCCGCCGTTCTACACCCCCCGCGCGCCGGGGCGCGCGTTCTCCCCGGGCGCCTTCCACCGCGCCTGGGCCTCCGTGACGTTCCGCCCGGCGCACGAGCGCGCCGCGCTCCGCGCGGCGGGGCGCTGGGACCCTTTCGCCCAGGCGCTCGCGGCGCGGCGCACGCTGTCGGAGGGGCAGGTGCACGACACGGACCTGCGCGGCGTGGCGGTGGCGGTGCCGCTGCGCATGGACCACGAGGCGTTTTGGAGGTACCTCCGGACGCTGTATTCGGACCGCGTGTGCAGCGCGCACTACGTCCTGCAGTGGGCGCTCGAGTGTCCGGTGTGCGGCGACGAGGTGGTGGGGTACGCGTCGGATCCGCTGTGGCGTGGGCGGTACATCTACCATCGGGAGAACGACTGCATCGCGGGTGGGGAGAGCAGGCGTGCGCAGCGTAGCGTGCATTTGTGAATTCAGGCAATTGTATAGCGTATAGCTGAAGTATTTCTCACATTGAATTATTTGATATAGAATAGAAAGTTGTATATACGTAAACATGTTGAAGTGGTGAAAGGTGGTTGTGGAGTGTGAGCGATGAATCGATGACTGGTGTGGACGTCTTGAGGGGTTCACGGAAAGGTAACAGGTGGGGTGTATTTATTCAATAAAAGAACACAGCGACATCTACTTCTACTGGAAAGCTTAGAAATGAGAGACAACAGTTGGGATGGAATAGGATTCAGACGGAATGTGGGGGAATAAAAACTCAGGTTTTACGGTACACTGTAGTTTAAATAGTACGGAAATAGGTATCTAGGTTTACCTACATGCGATCTCGCAACAAGGGTTCTGCGCTGAATTTTATCCCCATAGTTATTTGCCCGACTCATGTTCCTAGCGCTGAAAATGGCTATATTTCGGTGTTTCGGGACGCAGTCGCAGCACTGGATACCTGTCAGGAAAGAGATTTCCTGACTCGGCTACTATTTCCTTTTCTTGTTCTCTATTCAGTTACTCAGCATTCCGTCATCGTGTCTAAGACACCTCGCCCTATATGTACCAGTAGTCCCCAGCTGTATCCCTAGACTTTCGCTGGTCAATACTACCGCTTTCTGTTCTCACATCGCGTCGCTGACAATACCTCACAGTCGTTCCTCGCAATTTCAGCGAGTTAAAATCTATTCCATCAGTTTAACGTATTTGTTAAGCCACAGTACTGAATGTCTCCGGTGGCCACACCCAATATATAATACTGTCGCGTGGCCACGGTTGCATGTTGGTATACGAATCGTTGCAAGTTTGCAACGGCCACATCCCCGACCCTTTTATCATACTTAGTACAACTTAGCTTGCGTTAAATCAGTGCAGCTCTACATAGACGGTGTTGCTTCCCGAACTATAACCATGATATTTGGAAAGTGGAGAGCAAACGCCCTGAGATCTACGCTATAGAAAAAAGAAAAAAACGGCCTTCGCTTAGTCGCGAGTCACTGAAGGTGTACGTGGCCGCGGCCAATTATCTAGCGTGTGGCTTGGACGGCCACGCTTATATTGGGCAGATGGCCCTGATTGGTGGCATATTCCTCAGGTATATAAGAGACGCGGCATGTATTACATATCTCCAAACTAGAAACTTGTCAGACTCAAGGAAACAGTGAAATGCCTCCCATCCGCCGCACACCAACGTCCAGATACTGGCACGCAGAGCACCACGACGAGCTTCCGATCATACCGCCTACCTACCCCGACTACGTATGGATTTTACCAACTACCCCCGACGCGCCCGCGCTGGATACGTCTCCCGGTTTCGAGCACCCTCCTCAGCAACCGAGCGGCCGTACCAATTACTACCCGTTCCCCACCGAGGACCGGCCGAGACTACTAGTCTACTACCGCGGGCCACCGTTAATATGGGCGTACGAAGATAGACTCCTGCCCTGGGTTTCCTCCCGCGTCCGGGAGTCTGTCGATGCCCACCGGCGCCGCGCTGGACTACCTTTCGACTATGCCGGCCCAATTGCCGAGGGAACGTACATCCACATCAACTACGCCGATATCCCGATCGACGTGGAAATGCATCATACCAGGGAGGCTTTCGGGATGCTGCTGCAGGATGCCGTGCCAACGCTGCCGCCGCAGGCTCTGGCTGGCGGGAACAGGGTGTACACCGTATCTGAGTGGGATATCGTGTGCCGCCGCTGTGGGACACATGTTAGACAATACTGTACGGACGAAGGGTGGTGTGGGCGGTATCTCGCGCATCTCCAGGAGCCGGAGTGCTTAGCTTGGGAGATGCCCGCGGCCTAGGCGGAGGCGGAGATAGCCATACGAAAATGTGGGTATGTATTACTCTTAGAATTTCAGAACACAGGATTCCAGAGGTTCATCGTATACTTTTTAACTGGCATAATACTTTTACAACGCATATCGTACAATTTGAATGGAAAAATGGGAGCCCGTGGCCTTGGACAGTCAGAATATGTTCGATCGTTTACCTTGAGCGCAGTAGAATCTCAGTGCGTTTCTCTCCCTAATTCAATACACCACATTTTTTACCATTTCGTGAACTCACCAGGCGAACACACCAACGCAATGTATGGTCAGACGGAACGAGAGGGGCAACGGGCCTCGTTAGAGCGACCAAAACGATATTGGTTTGGTCCAACATTATACGGCCAGCCTACAAGGAGACATACGTACATACGAAAACGCCAAATCCAAAGCGTCTGCCGCACCCAGCACGCAGAAAACACCGAATGCACACATCCAGCGACAGAGAGCACCAGCGTCGACAGGCTCTACACAGTAGCACTTCACACGGCCGGCCTTTAGAGCTTGTCCAAGGAACCATGCGCGGCCGCCGGTGCGCACTGCACCCCGGACACGAGGGCATGGGTAACTGGCGAACTCGAGGGGCGGCCGTGCTGGGCAAGTGTAGGGATAAATAATGAAATGTGAAGTAAAAAACGCACGGAGGGGGTCCGGCGACACAGGATATGCACGGACGTGGGGGGAAAATGTGGAAGAAGAGAGAAAGGAGCGCACCGCTGGCGCATACGGGGAAAACAACGACGATGCCGGCGCACGATGTAACCTGCGATAGAGCATCTCGTCAGCGGGGTTCGTTTTCGGGGATATAGGAAATGGAAGAGGGGCGTGTACAAATCGAGCATAGAGCACGGGCTAACGTAGAGAGCCTTATGAAAAAAGAGAAACGACGTATCGATGCACGACACACAGAAACATACACCGACACGGATAGACAGAGCGACGGAGTGCGCCCTCGCAGATACACTCCCACACATTGACCGGGATGGAGTAAACGGGCATAACACACTAAGAGTAGCGAACACCACGAAAGCGTGTGCCCGGATGGATACCTAGTCTGCGCGGGAGGGAATATGCGAGGGAGCGGGAGCACTGGGTCAAAAAGGGGACAGGGACGCACCATCCGAACCAAGGGCGGCCCATTTCTACCGCGCTAAGCCGGGAAATGGAGTTCGCAACGGAAGCAAGTCTATAACGCAGAGAAGAGAGGGTTCTGGAGCAGCAGAGCGCTTGAGAATGCATGGCTAGAGAAGCTGCAGAGAACACATACTGGGGCAATCGAGATCAGCCGCGCAGTACAGCTTTAAGCTTCAAGGCGGAGCGGAGTACTCCAGATCGCATATGGCGTAGAAGGCGTATATCTGTGCCCTGGACTGGTGAGATTACCAGCGGACGTAGGGCTCAGTGAGACGCACACACGGTCAAAGGGAGGCCGTGATTCCATAGCAAAGCGGGATGGCCAGGGCGTCGCTGGCGTGAATAATGACTCAGCTGTATCTGTCTGCAGAGTGGCGGTGATCAAGGAACCAACCGCCGGAGCTATGCACGGACCATGCACGTGACTTTGCGTGTGACGCGACAGGACGCAACGCGTCGCGCGCTCAAACGACTGTCGGGGACGACTTGCTCACGGCGCTTTGCGCTTTAAGTTTTAAAAACATAGAGATTGATCCTATTTTTTTTCGGTCGCGCCGCGTATAGAAGTTCACGCACGCGCGCACGCGCGTGGCAACATGACGCGCGGTACAGGCCACGTACATTGCGCCAAAGCGCACCACGGTGCGACGCGGCCGCTATCAGAGACAAGCAACACGCATACACCATGTAGGGAAGTTCAATGCAGTAGTGATATATTACTTGCTTTATTCCTGGCATGTTATTGGTCCAATCCACATCGTTCAATTTCCATGGAACATCGGAGCTCGCAGCCCATTTCTTTTGCATTTCTTCGCAAAGATTTTCGAGTATAAATATTATACGCGTCGGTTGACACAGCGCATTCACATGGTGCGCGATCGTTTATCAATTAACGCTTGCTTTGAATTTCACGCATAGAAGGCATACCAATGCGTCAACTGTGCTGCCGATGTTAGGACGGCGATGCACTGCAATTAGAATGTTACGCGACCCGCGAGTCGCGCGATGCCGTACGCGCGCTGGAATGCCTACCAGCGCGTTCAATACTTACACCCGAATAGCACCACGCCCGAGGGTCGACTTCAACTTAAATCTATCATTAGTCGTGCCGCGTCGTATCCAGTGGAAGTTCACGTACGCACCCGACGCGCGTGGCCGAGCCATACGCGCATGAGCATAGTGAGACACGGCGCAAGTACACCGGACCCGAGCGTAACACGACGCGCTGCGACCGCCATCGCATACGAGCAGCACGCATACACCGGAAAGAAAGCAACCAACCGAGTCTGGGGACAGCGGATGTATACAAGGCAGGAGACCAAGACGCGCCCAGCAGCGACCACGCATGTTATCTATATCACCAGCCCGGCCCAGTGCGCACGCCAAAGGGGCTGGAGGGGTGATATATCGATTGCAAGCTGGGCGAGAAACTGGCTCACCGCCCCGCTAGTGCGAGGATGGATATGCACCAGCGACAGCGCCGATTCGCTGGCCTTGTGGGCAGAGCGCACTGCGGGATTTCGCGCGGCGAGATCGCCAGCGGATCGCAGCGGCATCTGGGGAGAATCTGCGTTGGGATGCACGTCCTCAGCATACCGCGCGCCATAGCACGACTGCACCAACGATACTACAGCCGGGCGCGGTGCGCGGTGTTTATAGCACTGCGCACGAGAGCGCGAGTGGTATGTCAAGCGGACTGATGGGCGCGGTGTGGCGGGTGGCGAGGCGCGATGGATACGGCGTCATGAGGGTCCGTCGGACGCGTTGAGCAGCTTCTTGGGATGGTAGGTGGTAGAGAAATTCCACAATGGGTGCAGACCGCCCGACCAAGCTAGCTTACCGGATGGTAACCACCCGGCGCCATAAGCGATGCGGAGAGCGTCATCTTCAGGCGTGCGGGAGGGAAGTAACCCAGCTGGCCGGGCGGATCGAGCGGGTGCGGTGCAGATCTGGGGTGAGATGAAGGGGATGGGATGGGATGGAGTGGGGTGGGGGGTGGGGCGAGGGAAACAGATGTTCCGGGACGTACGATATAACGCCCTGAAAACGGTCTGAGCAACATTTCCTGGTTCTCGGCTGATTGCCTGGAGACGTTCAATGGAAGGCGATGGGATGGGTGCTGTGTGGAGACGATGTGCAGGGATGGATGGACACGCTCCCGTACATTATAGCGGAAGATCCAACCGGGCGCGGTGTAGACCTTGCATAGGCCACATATCGGCGCGCCGGGACAAGGTGCATCTGTGCGGGAGCGGGAACAGTGGGGCCCTACCAGTATAGAGGAGGGGTGTACCGGATAAGGTGAGACGTACCGAGCGCATGCATCAATCACGACGCTTCCCATCTTCCGTGCTGCGTGATTCGGGACTAAGAGAGAGCGCAGACGAGTGAGTAGTCGACGACGGTATCTCAGGCTGTGGGTTGAGGGCAAGGTTTCGGGAGAACAGCCAAACAAACATCAATCAACCCAGCCACTGGGCGGGCCGTTCTGCGCATAAGCCTGCGTAAGCGGCTGATGAAATATCGGACCCGCTGTGGAAGCAGCAGCGAATGTCTCCGTGGGCGCATCTAACTGCAGATAACATGTAGGCTGGCCATGCGTGGTGCACAGATATTATGACCACATACCACATCCCTGGCCCTTTAGACCGGATTTATTGTCGAAATACAACAAGGTCATTGAACGGCGAGCAGGCACCATCCGCTGCGCGTCCGGTTAGCGCCCAAGCGCCCAAGCGCTCACCGCTCACCGCTTCTGGATCCTTCTTATGGGCCGTACTCGTTTGTGTATGGTATAATTTGACTAGTCGACTTGCTTAGGATCAATATCTAGGTCAAATTGGACCACTGAAGAAAAAGCAAATGCGGCCTTCGCTTGTACACGAGCCACTCAAGCGCTCCGTGGCTGTTTCCAGTATCTAGCCTGGCGAATGGATAAGCCATATTTATATCAGACAGATGGCCCTCAGTGGCACACTTTTCGGGTATATAAGAGGCGCGAGGTAGTCGTACATACCGCCGAACTAGAATCCTATCTTCGACCAAAGCAAACATCCAAATGGCTCCCACTCACAGCAGACAATCAACTCCTTACGCAGAAATCAACGCCCCGCGTTTGCACTCCAAACCTTCTGCGTCCACAGCACATGCAAGCGACCTCTACATCTTCCCGATGATATGGTGATCTATTTGCACATTTATTCCCACCCCCCGCCCCCCGTCTGATGGCATGCCCCGCGCGCCCCAGGAAGCTTTGTATCCCTTGAACACCACACCACGGTCCTCAGACTGTTATTTAAAGTAGATAAATGATGTATATGGCACTTTAATAAAATAATGGCGGTAAATTTGTGATGAAACTGGCGTAAGGCAATCCTTCTTATACTCTTCGGCGAATCGTGGGAATGCGGTAAGGACGTGGGAACCATGAACTTCGTCGAATATCATGGTCAGTGTGAGCGCGTGCTCAGCGCTCAGCGCTCAGTGCTCATCGACATAAGTGCAATAATTAGATGCTTCTTTAGGGAAGCCGAATTTGCACAGTGTACGATATTACATACCTAACTCTTTCATGAGCGCCTAATCTTGCCGTTCTCGATTGGACAAACGGAACGCCGTCATCGACTCGCTTGACTGCCTTGTTTGCGTTATCATATGCGCGAGCACTCACCGAGTTGTCGCGTCTGCCATGAGCAACCACAAGAGCGGAATCCTCGTCCCCGTCCAGCGCCGCTGCGCATGTTTGATGCATATGGGCGCGTGCTCCGACTAGTAGGTTGTGGGCGGTGTTGCGCTGAACCGGTGCGCCAAAGAGCTTCCGGAATAGAATCCACGAGATAGGTGCACATTATAATCAAACCTGTGTATTTACAAGTAAGTAACAATCTATCTACTTACATACATGCATGCCGCCCTTCGTAGCAGGTGTACTTACATACTTGGAGCCTAAACACTGAAATGTAGATTTTTTGGCTTCTAAAAGTTTGTTTAGGTATTATATACATTATTGATATGCTTTATAGTGCGGTAGGACTATGGTGAAGGGGTATTTAAACGATATGAAGCTTCCTGGAGGGCGCGGGGCATGCCATCAGACGGGGGGCGGGGGGCGGGAATAAATGTGCAAATAGATCACCATACCCGCGGTTTCCCCCCCGCTATCAAGGAGGGGACGCCGATCGACACAAACTTCGTCGACATCCAGATGGACGTGAAGTCCGTAGCTACGCGGACGGAGTTCGGCTTTTTCCTGCAGAATCTGCAGACGATGTTGCCGCAGAATTTGCCGTCGGGGCAGGTGATGCACACCGTGTCGCAGTGGGACATTGTGTGCAACCACTGCGGGACTGCGGTGACGCACTACTGTACGGACGACGTCTGGAATGGGCGGTATATTTCGCACCGCCGAGAACCGTATTGCAGGAAGGCGGCGGAGCTTGCGGTGAAGGCAGAGGTGCCGAACGAGGGCGAGTGGTAATACGACAAGTCAAGTATATATAATTAGAGTTACGCGAGGCACTACATATGCCATGATATTTCATTTTATGCTTCGGAACTGTGATGTAATCGTTGGAATCGATATAGTACATAGAAAACGGTAATCCGTGAGCCGTATTATTTTCAGACTTTTTCTATGTACCTATTGTTCCATGTCCACTGGACCATGAAATCGTGATAAAACGCATCCCCACTCTATAATTCTACCGGTTTCGGCAGGAAAATGCCAGCCTCCCAATATCATGCGCGCATGCATGGCTTCGATTTTCATCTTCAAATTGCGGACCATAAATTGAAATGCGCGCCCTTGTGACTTTAGTTGCGGACCATAAAATAACATTCGCGCCCATCGTCCTTCACTTGCGGACCCTAAATTGAAGTCTGCGCTTGTCACCTCTCAATTGCGGACCCTAATTTGTGAGTCACGCCCTGCAATTTTACACATGCGCCCTACTTATTCCATTAAATTTTTATATGTAACACCTCAAAAAGTAATATATAGGTGCGCTTATTAAATGTGCAAACGGACACTAATATCAATCTACCTAGTCACCGGGCGGGCCGTTCTGCGCGTAAGCCTGCGTAAGCGGCTGATGAAATATCGGCCTTGCTGTGGAACCAGCAGCGAATGTCTCCTGTGGCCGCATCTAACTGCAGATAACATGTAGCCCGGCCATGCGTGATGTACGAATATTATGTCCACATACCACATGCCTGGCCCTTTACACCGAATTTATTCTCGAAATACAACAAGGACATTGCACGGCGAGCAGGCACCATACGCTGCGCGTCCGATCAGCGCTCAAGCGCTCAAGTGTTCACCGCTTATTCTGGATCCCTCTTATGCGCCGTACTCATTTGTGTATAGCATAATTTGACTAGTCGATTTTCTTAAGATCAAGATCTATGTCAAATTGGATCACCAAAAAAGAAGCAAGTGCGGCCTTCACTTGTACTAGAGCCACTCAAGCGCTCCGTGGCTGTTTCCAGTATCCAGCCCGGCGAATGGGTGAGCCACATTTAAATTATACAGATGGCCCTCTGTGGGACATTTTTCAGGTATATAAGAGGCGCGAGGTAGTCGCACATACCTCCAAACCAGAATCCTGCCGTCGACTAAAGCAAACACTCACATGGCTCCCTCTCACAGCAGACAAGCAACCCCTTACACAGAAACCACCGCGCAGTGCTTTCTACCCAAATATTCTGCGTCCACGGCACATGCGAGCGACCTCTATATTTTCCCCGCGATGCTGGACAATCCCCCTCCGGATGCACGCACCAATGATTCGCACCCCCCTCCGCAGCCAACGAACGCTCCGATCAACTTCCCGTTTCCCACAAACAATCCACCGCACATCTTGGTGTACTTCCGAGGGCCGACGATCAGGTGGTCGTACACACCCAACCAGGCCCTACTCAGCCCCTGGGTGTCATACCGCCTCAAACTATCCATCAACGCCCACCGGCGCCGCGCTGGACTACACGCCCGAGATTTCCCTCCTGATATCAAGGAGGGCACGGTGATCGACACAAACTTCGTCGACATCCAGATGGACATGAAGTCCGTAGCTACCCGGACGGAGTTCGGCTTTTTCCTGCAGAATCTGCAGACGATGCTGCCGCAGAATTCGCCGTCGGGGCAGGTGATGCACACCGTGTCGCAGTGGGACATTGTGTGCAACCGCTGCGGGACCGCGGTGACGCACTACTGTACGGACGACGTCTGGAATGGGCGGTATATAGCGCACCGCCGAGAACCGTATTGCAGGAAGGCGGCGGAGCTTGCGGTGAAGGCAGAGGTGTCGAACGAGGGCGAGTGGTAATACGGCCAGTCTGGCATATATTATTAGAGTTAGAGAGGTCACTATGCCATAATATTCCATTGTATGCTTCGGAACTGTGATGTACTCGTTTAAATTGATTTGGTGAAATTTACATGGAAAGCGGTAGCCCGTATGCCGTATTATTTTCAGACTTTTTCTATGTACCTATTATTCCATGTCCACTGGACTATGAAATCGTGATAAAACACATCCCCCCTCTGTAATTCTACTATTTACCACCCTTTCCGCCTCACCCAACGCCTGGGGTTGATGCAGACTACTGCGCCAACCGGAGTTTCATTTGCTTCCTCGTGCATCGCGGGTCGCGACGGTGGGCAATATACCGGCCATTCCAGAGCTCATCCGCATAGTAATGCGTAACTCCCTCCCCGCAGCGCCTACACACAATGACCCACTCGCTCACGCAGTGCCCCAGGTCGCCCGAATTAGGCAGCGCCAAGCGCCCGAGAGTGCGCTTGAGCGCCTCCCGCGTGACGTCCATACCGACCGAATAGTCCGCGTAGCACATGTTGATCTCGACAGCGCCGGCGGACGGGGCGCGGAGCGCGGGGTCTTGTCCGAATTGTATGATGCGGCGCGTATAGGCCGCCCGGGAAAGCCTGATCCGCGTCGCAAGAGCATCTGTGGTTAGGTGCAGATTGGCACCAAATTCCTCAACGAGCCATGTTACCGCGGGGCCAGAGAGGTGGACTTGCACTTGGGCTGACTCCTGTGAGAGTGCGTGTGATACGGTCAGAGCCTGATGGTCTGTGGTGTGGGTGTGCTGGACGGCAACGGGCGGGGCGTGCGACGACGGCGCGCTGGCAGTGGGCGGGGGTGTGTGCGATGGGGCGTGGGCAGAATAGGGGTGCACGTCTGACTTCGTGGACATGTAGTAATTAGACATGGTGGACGTATAAATCCGACCCCGAGCGAAAATCGTAGAGTTTGAATATACGTTTTCGAGCGTCGAGCGCTCTGTGCGTCATTTTTGAAAGGTGGAATCCGATGCCATTTTCCTTCTTATATATACATTTTTGAGGTTGCCACTGTGCCTCTCTGGGTAACATTTCACAGCCGAAATCCTCTGCTTGAATCACCGAACTGACCACTCGACCACCTCATCTTCGCGCCTTTCCTCTACCCTCTATTCATATGCCTCATTCCTTCATTGTTCGTCTTACTTTGTTCCCCCCTCCTGTAAATTTTCTCTAGAGTGGCCCGCTCCCGCTGCTTCACTGTCCTGCACGGACCGGACGCTACTCACGCGCGCTTCTTTGTGCTTTACATTTCGCGGTGTCCGAGTTGCTTTGTCGCGTCTCCTAGTAACGGAATACATTCCTGGATGATACGCTAGACCATCATGACGGGTGTGGTACGTTTGTCTTTCTTTTGTCTGGCTTCAACGCCCGGCAGTGCCGTGTTCGCACGGTCTAAGTCTCTTTGTTCGGCGCCTAATTCTTGGACGTTCGGTGGGCAGGCGTTATATTCTGCTTTTGTCTTCGAGAGATGTGCATCCTGGTCCCACTTATAATCATCTCAGGTAATGACTTTATAGACGTCAAAAACTAATATATATAACGCACATGAAAGATTTTACATTATTCCAAAGCAGTACATGAAATACAAAAAGCTGTTATAGTACGTAATGGAATACACGGAAGCGCCCACCGGGAGCAGATATATGTATGCAGATTGGCGGAATGGTACTAATACCGCACGCTCCCACCGAGACTTTTTCACCTCGGATGCACCCCAGCGCAGCGCGCAGTGCGAAATGCGTGCGCCTGCGGGTGGAGCGATTGAAGAGCGAAAGACGCGGCGGGAGCGGAGCGGCTAGCCATGCCCTATATCCCTAGCAAAACAAATCGCATGAGATCCGCAGCCAGAAGAGAACGACCGCTCATCTGTGCGGGGGCGTCCTAGCGATGCGCTGCACCGCGACACGCGCGCGGCCGCTTGATATTTGCGGCGTGGAGCGGAATGCGCGCTGGGAAGATGCATGCTTCGATAATGGTAGGCGCGGGAGAAGCGCTGTGCTCCGGCGAACATATACGGACGCACCACGTCCAGCCGCATGTTCACTTGCGCCGTGGTGGGCGAGCGAAATGAATGGTCATATAGCAGGCCCCCACGCGACTGGCACATGCTGGCGGACTACTAACCCGGCGCGGCATCCAGGGCGCACTGAACCGCGGATGCGCATGCACGGGTAGAAACGACGACAGATGCCCGGCCGCGATATAGGGATCGCTAGGCGGAGTAGGGGGGGAGGTATGAAGACGCACCGAGAGGGCGCCGGCAGGTTTTGGCATTGGGCGCCTGTGGATAGAAAACCTGTCAGACATGTAGACGGTCAAGACAAGCGAATATACGCAACGGGAGGTCAAGAAACTGCGGTCGGCGATGCACGTCATAGCCTGCGATCGAAAATCTAGTCAGCAGGGTACGATCCATGTCCATAAAATGCCTAAGAGAGTGAAACAGCGGCGCGTAGCCACAAAGAAGTTGCGTCGTAACGAGAGGAAAACACAGTAGGAAAGGGGTGTGAATAAAGAAATAAGAGAGAAATCAGGGTCTGCGATACGCTGAAAAGCGCACGGGCAATACACGCAAAGGTATATACCTGCGCGGACACTCCCGCACGCGACAGAGAGCAATGATTTACGGGAGCTCCGAGCGCGCTGAATTGGACACAGCACAATCGTACATCCGGACGGAGTCCATGTCAGCGCGTGAGGAGAGATGCGGCAGGCGGACGGAGGAGTGTGGATCAAAGAGGCGAGGGGGGACGCACCATGCCACGTACGTCCACGCCTGCGTACTGGGTACGGATGAATCCAAGTATATTTGAGGTGGGGAAAGAGTACATTGCGCGGATGAGGTGCATTTTGAATGGGAGGACACGAAACCACGAGAGCTACGAACGTACGTCAGTATGCGACGTGGAGTAGCAGAGTGTGTGATACCGTAACGAGAATGTTTAGATGCCGCTACCAGTCGGAAGGGCCTCGGCTGCCTAGAGTTACAGGCAGGCGGTAGTGTGCGTTCGCGGGGTCCAGAGGCCGCATGGGCGACCAAGGGGTGACGAACGCACCTGCAAAGGGCCCACGACGCCATCGCAGAATGAGGCGACCACACCACCGAGCGCGAGAAGCCACGGACGTGCCGATAATGGATACATAAGCAGCTAATAAGGGATGCTTGAAGGAGACTGGAACGATGGGCCCCGTGCGTGCAGGAGCAGGGGGGACGTGGTTCACGTTGAAAGTCGGAAGGCACGCCGCGGAGCCGGGAACGACTCGGCTAAACAACAACAAATGGCGCAGCCACCACACCGCGTGACCCCACGCGTGCCGCGCGATGCCGTACGCGCGCCTACGCGCGCTCGACGCGATCAAACATGCGTGTTGCCACAGATATCGCAATATCCTGCTTACCGATACAAATCGTCTATTTCGCCATACCGGCCAGCGTGCTCTACTGATACGCATAAAAAATATGTCGAAGATGATTCGCTGCGCCCATCGCTTCTCATGTGTATCGCAGTATAAACAGCACGGAACAAATCACCGCAATTCCATGGTCTGTGACCCTGTGAGCCGCGCCTAGTGCTCTGGGCCACAGAAATCATTGTTGACTCACTTCCCAATGTTACAACAATGCGGCCCGAGGCCACAGCCGCATGCCATATCATACCGCCTTTATTATTCAGATTGTTTTTTCTGGTACTTAGGGGCCAGTACAAGGCAGACGCTCATTGTGTAGTCGACGTGCTTGGGACGGCACCTTCAGGGAAGTGCATGTTCGTGTGTAGTCAATCAAGGCATTAATATTTTCTGATCTATACTTACTTGTGGTGGAAACTCCTATGCACTCGCTCGGCCTCCCCTCTCAACGCGCGAGCTAACCTCACATCCTTATTACATTATTTTCGCTGGCTTGCGTGTGCAGAAAAATAGCCCGAGTTTGGACGCACTCCGAGTTGTCAGCCAAATACCAAAATAAGAAATAAGAAATATTTCCGTGGCTTGTCAAACGCCTAAGTGGCTCGGTCGCTGCCATTATTCCACTTTGTGGTCTAGCAGGTGGCTTTCAATGACACAGACTACACATGCGGTATGGTGGCATATACCTGAGAGGTATAAGAGTAGCGAGTTGCAGGTACACAGAATTTACACAAACACTAAACCACCGACTAAATTAAACAACACCCAAGATGCTTCTTTCACCCGTCCACCCGTCGCGTAAAAACGCAAGGCAGCCCACCGACCACGCGAACAATTTCGACCCGGTCGGGTGCGTGCTGTTCACGCACCCTTTCGATCACCCCTCGACCTGCGGGCTACCCTTGCACCAGTTCACACAAGTCCGCGCCCACTTCACCGGCCCACCAATGCCGTACATCCACGGCGGCCAGAGCATCGTCCCCATCGACCAGCAAACCTTAAACCGCGTCCAATTCTCCTATTTAGCGCATGGGCGCCGCTTTCGGGAGCACGGACAAGACCCGAACCTCCGCCCGCCCACGCTGCTCATGGAGGGCGTGCAGATCGACATGTGCTACGTCGACATGTGGGTGAGGACGAGCGCGGTCGCGAACCGGATGATGTTCCTGCTGTTTGTCGAGCGCCTGACGCCGGAGAAGGTTAGGGGGGACGAGGAGCACGGCCTGCTCCAGTGGGACATTGTGTGTCCGCAGTGCGAGCAGGCTATTACGCACTACGTTTTCGACGATCTCTGGAATGGGCGCTATCTCGACCATCTCCGTAATTCGGAATGCAAGGTGCAAGAACGCATCCCCAAGATGAAGTCGGGCGAGGGGTCACACAAGCGCTCTGGGCACGGCAGTCATGGTGGAGAGCGTAGAATTAATCAATAGAGGGACGTTTTCTGTGCTGAGTAGGATCCTACATTAGAGTTACATAATACCGCAGAACTAGATTGTAATTTGCGTAAAGGTTACATTGCGATTGACAATGGATTAGTGGAGGTAAAAAAAAGCACGGCGGTCATCGCGAACGTCTGCATCGGGAGCCTCTGCGGCTGCTTTGAAAATGTGGAGAGACGACGAATCAGGGAAGCGCTCCAACGATTCAGCACGTGCCGTGGCCTGATAAGTAGTCTAAAAAAGCGTACAGTACTGGCAGAATACAATGATAATAACCGTATCCGTGGCCGGTGACCTTGCCCTAGCCGAGCTCATGCCCAAATTAGGGAATAAAGCGCTTTGTTGACGAAGCGCGCCTTTGATCCACTACACACGTGTCGTGCACCGGCCAAATCAGCTTTCAAATAAAAGACGCGGTGTCTGGTGAATGTAGGCCCACTTCCCATGTCTGACCACAGTTCGCAATCGAGTGTCCCATCCTCCTACACCCATCTTGGCGCACCAAATTTCGAAATGACAAAGTATTCCGATGAACATGTGGATTTGCCGCCAATCTCAGACTGCACACCAGAAGATGCACGCATACTCCCCTCTTTCGCCGACCTCGACGCGTCCATCGAGTCAAGTGCGCACACGGAGACGTCCACGACGCTGTTCATATTTCCACCAAGCGCGCATGTCCCCTTCCCCCGCCTCGTCTCCGCCGGCGAGCCCGACCCACTTCCCACGCTGATCTACCCCTCGCCCGAGCGCCCGTACTTCTGGGCCGCGCTCTGGGAAGAGCCCCAGTGCATTGTTCCGTACATCAAGGTCCAGTTGCGCTTCCGCGGCCCCGAGCGGCTGTGCGTGTACCGACCCGAGGAGCGCCTGCGCATCACGCCCGCCGCGAGCCGCGTGCACGCGTCCGTGCGCGCGCAGTGGCTCCTGCACGAGAAGGGAGAGACGTGCGTCGCGCCGCCCGCGCCAGATGCCGACAGCGTCAGCGTCAACCTGAGCTACGTCGCGATCGAGACGCTGCCGACGATGTCGCAGACGGAGTTCGGGTTCCTGCTGCAGGCGCTCGTGCCGTGGCCCGACGCGCCGCTGGAGCACTACGTCGCGGAGTGGTGCGTGACGTGCCCGTACTGCGCGACGGACGTGCCGGGATATTCGTCTGATAAGGTGTGGAATGAGCGGTTTATTAGACACATAGACGAGTCCGGGTGCAGGGAGGGATTCGAAGCACGGGAACGGGCGAAGTCACACCGCTCGAAGCTATAGGATCGACGGCGCGGCACGCTTTTCAATGCGTTGCTGCTTTGTGATGTATACTTTTACTTTAAATTAATTTACGCGTTGTACGGTGAGAGATTTTTTAGTAGGGTCGCTTTGATATTTCCTCTGCGAATACACGCTATTTAGATGTAGTCCATATCGCTTGCATATCGCCATCTCACACGCGTATACTTACGCGTGCCACTTGTCGCTGTTTTTGTGCGGTATTAGTTGGAGCCGTGCACTGCACGAGACTTCGTGAAAGCTGTGGCATAGACGGTACAAAGCGCCGATTCGAAGTCAACCGAAACGTAAACGCTTCAGCGAAAACCACTAGCAAGCCACCAACAAGCCACCGCGTACGCACGTCGGCATCCGAATCTGCTGGAGCTTATTCCCACGATCCGGTGCCTGCGCGGTGTTCGTTTGTTGATGGTAAGCATCCGTTCGTTTGTCTCCTACCTCAGCGCACGCCGTCTGACCACCATGCGAACCGAAGGAGCTGGATATTGTCTCGTGCACTGACCACACTAGAAAAGGAGCATGCTCGAAATGGCAAGCAACGCTTTGAGGGTGCGCCACCGGTGACTGTTGGGAGGTCGCGTCGCTTGCTTTACTTGGGTATGGCCACTTTCCTCTTCACGTTTCTTGAATGTGGCAGGTATGCAATTCGCATAAAAGACGCGATGTCGAAGGGAATACGAGTCCACTCACCGCAGCGCGCAGTTCTCAGTACCACGTCTTCGCAACAACTCCCACAACGCCAAATGGACTACAATTTCGACCCAGCTAGAGGCGCGCCTAATCAAAACACTCAAAATGACTCGCCCAGCCTTCCATCCTTCTCCGCACTCGTAGCCTCGGTCAAACCAGCCCCCCGCCGAGGGACGACCACGCCGACGCCCTCCCCGGCCTCACAGCAGAGCGCGCCCCTCACCCTGTCCCGCATCACCCTGCCCCCCGTGCTCCTCTCAAGCCCCGTGCGGCCGCACTTCTGGGCCGCGTTCTGCGTTCCGAGCCAGTACCAAAACCCGCACCCCATTCTCCTCGAGCTATCCTTCGCCGGCGCCCCCACACCATTCCTGCTCCCGGACACCGGGCCGACTGCACTCCCCCCGCGCATCGCGCGGCGCGTGCGTGCGTCGCTGCTCGCGGCGCGGATCGACGCGGCGCACTGCGGCGGCATGTACGTCGACCTGAACCTCGTCGCGGTCGAGACGCTCCCGCGCATGTCGCAGGCCGAGTTCACGTTCCTCGTCGGCGAGCTCGCGCCCACGGCTTATACGGCGCCGGCCACGCGCGAGGAGACGTGCGATGTGCGTGCGTGGCGCATGACGTGCCCGCACTGCGCGGCGCAGATGTTCGGCGGACCGAAGGACGGGGCGTGGAACGCGCAGTACGTGCGCCACCTGTCGGAGGGGTGGTGCACGGGCCAACCGGGGTACGTGCCGTGGAAGGGTGGCTCTGCGGTGCAGGGCGGCGCCCCGCTTGGCGGTGTGTAGGAGCGCAGAATGTCGTGGGCGAATGGCTTTTTGAATACCATCCATCAGGTGGTCACCGCCGCAAACCAATTATGTGTGAAATACGTTGTATAATGGACTCCGGTGACATTTTTGTGGGATGACGACTTGAACTACGGTAATTATGGAATTAGTTAGCACTTAGTAATCGACATAGGATAATATGTAAACTCGTAGTCCCCCGCCAAACGATCATAATATTATAGCCAGTAATAATTTGACTCTACAGAAGTGGCGATCAGACCGTAATGCATCGTCCACATAATTCTATGCTGCTCCACTTCCGCACTGATGTCCCCACATCGCCGCCTCCCCGACCTGCCGCGCCACTGCGCACCGCGCATCACACTCCCGCCGATGCTTAAGGAACCGCCCATTCCACACCTTGTCCGCCTCCCCATGCGGCACCAACGCCCCACAGTGCGCGCACAGAATATCCCACTCCAGCTCATATTCCCAGCGGCCCCCCACGGCGCGCGGCATCAGCGCCCGCGCCGACCTGTAGAAATGCGCCCCCGTCGCGCGGACGCTGTACGCGCAGTCCACGCGGCACAGGTCGATCTCGATGTCCTGCGCGGACGGGCGCCGCAGCGCGGGGTCGAGTCCGAAGGTCCTAAAGCGCCGCGCGTGCGCGATCATCGCGCCGACGATATGCGGGTCGTCCTTGAGCGCGGGGGGCAGGGGGAGTGGCAGACGGCATGCGACCGCGGGGCTGCGCAAGTGGAGGTGCACTACGACCATGTCCTTGCCGGGTACGTCGGGGATGGGAATAAAGACTTGATACTCGGCGGGGACAAACTGGGCAGGCTCAGGTAAGGTGACTCTCCCTGCTGCCATGTCCTTGGTAATTGAGGCGGGGTGGGCACCGGGTCGGTGATATCCCGTGGGGGTGCGCTGGATGGGCGCAGGCGCGGCATGCGACGTCGCCACGCAGAGCGGGACGTGTATAACTGTATGGTGTATATCGCGCTTTGGGTAATAGGCGGCGACGAACTCGGCATAAGAGGGGAGCGTTACACTCCTCGCGTTGGGTTTTGGTGAGTGGGTAGGGGAAGGTGGCATTTCGTCTAGTCGATAATTTTCAGGTTTGTTTAAAATATACATGCATGCACCTACCGACTCTTATACTTATATATTCCACGAAGGTCCATGGGCATCAACGTGGCCTCTCCGAAACAGCGGCCACAGGAACAAGACAGTGGCTTGAGTCGAAGCACAGGAGGTGGCTCTTATTTTGCAAGTAGGCCGATCCGATTTGATCTGGACCCCGGGTTTGCTGACCTTCCGGTCTAAAAGAAGCGACCCTCCTAAGGAGGTAAATCTATATGTTAGCGCGATACAACTTCCTACTACGCTCCCAGTCAGTGTTCAAAGAGGCGAGTGGGAGCGCACCAAGCAAAGAAAGTGCGCGCCTGAGCGCTGACCACGGACGGTTACGCCTGCGTCTGAGCGCGAAGAGAGCGTCTTGTTCAGGGTAGGCGCTACAATTTGAAAAGGAGGACGAGGATGTCAGCATGCGCCTAGAGTAGCACAGCGAATGCATAGTCACATTAGCAAGGCGATGTCAGCCAGCAGAGCTCTATCCTCGAAAGAATACTCACCTAGCCAGTTGGAGAGGACTGCGAATCATTGACGCGCGTATAAATACGTCACAGAGATGCGCTGCAATTCGACGCACACGGTGGGATGCGCACATGCATCGAAAGCGCTCGGCGAGCGAGAAGCGCGGTGTTCGGGCGCGCATATACGGACATATCGCACTCAGGCTCGTGCGGCCATACATCCTGTTAAGCGAACAATAAGTATGACAGCACACAGCAGCGCCCCACGCGGCCAGTAAATGCCAACACATACGGCGAGCCCGGCGCAGCGTCCAGGGTGCACTAAACAGCAGACGCGCATGCACTGGTGGATAGAGAAACGGACCTGCTGGCCACGATGTGGGATATGCCAGGCGGGATGGAGGTATGTGGGGAGGGGGGGAAGTGGATAAGGGGAAGACGCACTGAGAGAGGGCCGGATAGATCCCCCGAGAGTGTGTGTACAGGAACAGCAGAAAACGCGGTGTGGAATAGAATAAAGAAACATGAACCAATAGACGAAAAATGAGCACTGGATCTGGCCGCTGAAAGGCATGCACGAAGAAGAGGTATGCGCCAGCACGGACGCTCCCGCACATAAACAAAAAAAACATAAACCGGGAGCGATGGGAGCGGTGCAATGAACACCGCGCATTAGTGTGCCCGGTTAAACTTTGTTGGAGCGGGAGGCGAGGTGGGGAGGCGACGGGGGATGTAGGCGAAAGAGACGAATGGGAACGCACCAAGCAAAGGAAGTGTGCGCCTGAGCATGGATGATTACGGGTGTATCTCTGGAAAGAAGAAAGAAGCAAGTTATTCAAGAGAGGCGCTGGATTTCAAAAGGGAGCATTGGAAGAAACTGAATCTACGTACGTATGTCAGTATGCGACCTGAAGTGATAGAGCGTGCGCGTGAAGACCCGTAACGAGACTGAGTCGAGTCGGACCTCTACTGCGCGGCACATTACTGGTCGCCGCGGTGTGTGTTCACGAAGACTGGAGGGTTGCTGGAGGGTGTAAGGCAGAGCCGCAGAGGAAGACGACATGCGTTGTCAAGAGCCTTTGTCTGGGGCAAGATAAACAACGACAAATGATGTCGGAAAGTTCCCAGGTGCCTGATCAGGAAAGTCCCTGAACAGGCGAGCTTTTCGCATGATCAGACCATTAGTTTGACATGATCATGCCGACCTAATAAGATAACGCCGAGCTTTCCCTGAGGACAGTAAAGATAGCTGATCAGATGGCACTGTCTATTATTAACATTACATCATATCAGTGGACTTGCGAATTAAAATAATCTCACTTGATAGCCYGGCGCTTAGGCGAACATTGCCTYCCATGAGTAGATACCAAGCAAATTCCGCCTCCGAGAYGTAACTCGAAGCAGAATWTCCACYGTGCTGGTTAGCACCATCAGTGAATCACAATGATCATTGTGATAAGTAACTGTCAAGGCAATGTGTGACTCAGGTGTTTCCATGATTCATTGACAGCCCAGCGAAGAAAGGTCCTGAATAGTCAAAGAGAGATTATATTTGTGGGATGCGTAGTACTTTCTCTGAGGTATTAGATTGATGAGAAAACAATTAATAGACGGAGCATATGAATCCTGGCATAAAACTACTCACAGTATTACTCACTTAGTTGTATGATTCAGAGTGATTCATACTTTGAGAAAAAAGTATTCCTATCAAATCTATTCAATACCATCCAGTTGACTATAAAGGCTTGATTTCTTGAGTGTATATACCCCAGCCAACTGACGCATTCCAATATTTTTCTATCATCTACGGCACATTATCAATGACTTCTCGACCCACYGAGCTAACCCAGAACTGCCGCTACTGTGGCACAACATTCAATGTCCGAGGCGTCACCTCTCATGAGCGTCGGTTTTGTCCACAGCGGCCCGAGCTCGGAATKCCCCCTGTGGAAGAAGTGCCAAATGAACTCCTTTCCGTTGTACACGACCTCAATGCAGGTGCTGTTAACTTTTTCTGTATTGCTTACAACTTTATCTAACAGCAATTATGTATATTAATTAGATGAGGCCGCTTTGATATCAGGCGCGGCTGAACAACAAGCAATGACTGACCAACACGCTGCCAATATTGACCAAGAAGACGAAAATAATCGATCCGAAATATTTCTGCTTCGCAATGAAGGTACGTCTCAAAATTGTATTTTATCATAATTAACAAGTGTATTGATAAGCTGTAAGATCTAGACCAACTGGAGGGAGCGATCTTCATGAATCAAGACACACCAGAGATTCCTGGATATATGCCTAGTCTCAACGACATTCGGATTATCCACCATCCGTCTGCCGAACGCGAGGAAGACATATATTCTTTTGAAGACTACTGCGACCAAGGTGAAGTCAGCGCTGTGGAAGACAACATCCGACGCTTCTCAAATATGGATCACACATCGCCGGACCGTCCATGGCGCCCATTCGCGTCCCGTATTGACTTCGAACTTGCGGAGTTAATGCTCGATGCACATATGAATGGCCCGCAAATCGAYGAAATGTTTGATATTCTTCGCCGCGTGTCTATTCCAAGGGACGGATCAGGATCCGCCGAGCCATCCGACCGTCAATTATCCACACATTTATCGAAGTCACTCACGCTGCAGAATCGGTCTGACCTTGCCCAAATTTGGGACCTTGCGAGGCAGACACGAGCCACTGGAGTGCGTATCAATCTGCAATATACTCTGGACATTGTCAGTTCTAATTAAATACTAATTATCCATGGAGTACAGTTTGAACAGAAGAAGATACAGGTGGAATATAAGTCTGACACCCTTGAATACGACATATGGTTTCGATCTCTCTGGGACTGGTGTACCGAGCTTCTTATGGACAAATATTTGATTACTGAGTTCAGCTGGAATGCCCAGCAGATCTTCAAATACAATGGGGCTCTATTTGAACGATTCATTGATGAACCATGGACGGCCGACGCATGGTGGGATGTCCAGGTATGTATAATCATGGTTTCTCAGACTCAGCTTGAGATCTTGTGACTAATCATCWGGTAATTATTCGTACAGAATCACCTACCTCAATCGGTGTCTCCATTTTTTCTTATTATGTACGCAGACAAGACGCGCCTGTCATCTTTTGGCACAGAAAAGGGTTACCCTGTTCTTGCAAGATGCGCAAATCTGCCCATTTCCATCCGCAATGGAGAAGGGCCGGGCGGAGGCCGACTGGTCGGTTGGCTACCAATTGTAAGTCTATAAATTTTGTTTCTCGCAGAATCGGGCTAACACTCATGTTAATTTGCCCTACGCAGCCTGATGAAGACGCAGCCGAGTCTGGAAAACAGGGCTTCGTCAACTTGAAGCGCGTAATCTGGCACACGGCATTTCACGAGATACTCAGATCCATCGAGAAGCATGCCGAATTTGGGACCTCCATCACTTGCGGTGATGGAGTAAAACGCCAAATCTTCCCTCGAATTCTCATAATCTCAGCTGACTATGAGGAACAGTAAGTATTACATTTATTTATCAAGCTGCGCTCTATTAGCTACAATTATCACTGTGATAAGAATATTWAAATTGATATYTTTTACTCCAATAGAYGTATGGTTGCACTCGTTCGGGGCGGCACAAGTTTGTTTCCTTGTCCGACATGCCTTGTAGAGAAGGAGAAAATCCCTGAATTATCAAAATTCTGGGAACAACGCACATCAGAAAAAATGCAGCGGATTTGGAAAGAAGCTCAGGATATGAATAGCACTGATAGCGAGAACCTCCTCAAGAGTCATGGTCTGCGCGATGTTGAGGTCAGTCATTCATTATCTCTCAACTGGATAGTTTYTCAGTAACTGCGGATATTAGAAYRTGTTCTGGTATTTCRTAGGCACTGACGTCTATCGTGCACTTTCGTGGGATAGACTGCATGCKTATCATGGCGGACTATTTTCGGATCACATTYTRGAGGAGATGAAGCGCTTCCTCAAAGACATGCCAGGACGCCAAGCAGAGATGAAGATTGACGAYGCGTAATTAACTACAAAATTCTGCTTGTTGGAAAAATAATTGATTGYAATCCCTCAAATTTCTAGACTAGATAAGATTCCGCCATGGAGTGGTCTGAATCATTTCAAATTACTTCGCGCGACTGGTCAATTTGCTGATGGTACCAAATATGAAGATCTCTCGAAGGTGCGGGAATCRATACATTGATCARTGTCGGTTAATTAAAACTTATACCTAATGGTTATATTAGGTTATTATATTTGCATGTGTTCATGCATTCACGCTCCCAGACCACCCTATCGAATACGCCCTTTTGAAATTACTCCGGAGCTATGTAGAGCTTGATATGTATGCGAGCCTCACAGTACATACCGAGTCTACAATTTCTGCCGGGGAAGCAGAACTTCAGAC
>KN817697.1:5048-55430 GCA_000827495.1 Hypholoma sublateritium FD-334 SS-4 | reverse complement strand
TGCAGTTGCAAAGGCACGGTCAACATCTCTTTTTTTAATTTTAATTGATCCGCCAACGTTGACGAAATGAAGTCCCCGAGGGACCCTGTATCTAGCAGGGCCCTAGCCGGGTGTCCATGAATTTCTACCGTTATCACCACGGGTTTAGCTACCAATCGTGCGCCGTTTTTGACATATGCGGCGTTTCGTTGCACGGCTGGATACGACCCTCTCTCAATCTGCACACCACTGATACTTACTTCAGTGGCTATGGTGGTCTGGATGGAGATAGGCGGTCGTGAAAACCCGTTTGGAGACTTTGATTGAACTGAGCCATCTCGGAGTCAGATAAGATATCTGTCTCTTCCGAGTCGTCGTGCTCTAAGTTATCAATGTTATGTTCGAATACTGATCGTCCGACATAGTACATGTCATTTGTATGGCTACTATGTTGGAATAACAATCGAGTTTGAAACCAGGCTGGTAAGTCAAAGTCAGGATCTTGTAGATTGTGACTAGGCAGGAACCAGATCCGTCTAGTTATTCTATCATCAAATAATAGTTGACTACGGTCTTCCGGGTTCCAGGACACTCGGCATCTCTGTCGCGTACGAATTTCGAACCGGCTATCATAAAGATAAGGCCGTCCTAAYTGAATTAATTGCTCGAGATGCCGCTCAATAAGCGGTCCCATACTCTCATGTTCATTCCAGAGCCAATGTCCTCGAAGGGGCAAGCCTTGGAATATGGCACAGCGGTTGGCATACTCGACAGCCGGTTGAAATGCGGGGATCATTATTAAATCGTCATCAACGTACGTAGTAGTACGCCGATGTAAGTCTCTAATAATATGTACGTGTGGCGTGGCTTCCCGGATGATGAATCTATTTTCATCATTTAGTCCCGGGGGGAAGGATTCATCGCCTGGGTAAGGTACCCCGGCCTCGATGATCCGTCTCAGTGTGTCGCCAGGCACGTCCCCGATGCATGTCGTGACCCGCAAGGTTCGTCCGTCRATGCCCATCTCCCATAAGTACTCGGGATCTGAGTTATACCTTCGGCGAAGAGGGTACTCGACATCAGAAATTTCCTCTCGCCATACAAAGCGAGTTTCGCGAGTCGTGAGTGGCTCATTCCACGATGGAATTGGCTGGGCCATTGGTGGCGGTGGAGTTGGTGTACGCGCCAGGCTCGTGGTGTCAGTTAGATGTCCAAACTCAGACTCAAGTGGACGGGCGCCATTGATCTGGACGGGCGTTTCCCTGTCATCTGTTTCGCCGGTAGCCATTGAGAAGCAGTCAATGCGGGCGTCTTTGCTCACACTGTACGTGTCTTCTTCGTCCGTAGAATAGACCGACTGTAAATCGGGCATTTCATCATCTGAGTCTGTAGTGTCCGAGCTAGAATATTCAGATTCTGTGTCAGACTGATCTGGCTCGGACTCTTGATCTTGGCAAAAGCGCAGCGTGGCCCTCAGGAACTCATCAATAAAATATTGAGGGACGTTGGGAACATCTGTTTGTGTTCCCTCTCGTACATAGCGATGAACTTTGTACCAGTTCCCTAAATCTATTTTAGCATTAGATAGTTCTTGAATTGATACCCGAAGAGGGTTGGCTGGGAAGTCCGTGTCATGGATCTCCCACATGCCACGTCCACACCGAATCACAGAGAAGCGCTCACTGCGCTCACTGCCTTCGCCTTCAGTGGGATATAGCCATTCAATTCCACTAGTCAGTACCATACGAGCATTGTTGCCATACATGTCTCCCATGGCACTAATTTTAGAGCCTTTATTCACGCGTGATCCTGACCATGCGCGACACTGATCCGCATACCATTCTGCTATCAGGAAGTTGGGATTGCGGAGCATGCTGCCCTGCAGTCGTCCACATCTTCCGTAATAGGTATCGTAGATCAGGTAAGTGTCGTCGGACGCCTCTACTACAGTGAAGCGGCGCTCCGGCTCACTAGGCGGATCGGTTCTCCATCCCACGGGCTCATCCCCGGGATAAGGAATTTCATTTGTTAACAACTGTATCGCAGTGTAGACAATGGCATTTCCAAGTGCATGGATACGCGGATACTCTAGTTCTAATTGACGGAAGTATTTTTTCCAGGCTCGTTTGACTAGTCTCCAATTCACCTCAGGTGAATCAAGGCTAATCATACCTAAAGATAGGGAGTCTATTAATTGTACTTCGTCATCAGTGTCAGGTTGTTCTTCCGAGTCTCCCTCATGGAATTCAATGTTGTAATTAGCCACACCAGGTGGCTTTGAATTTGAGGAGTTTACGGTGTTGCGTTTAGGGCAATTACGGGACAKGTGTCCTTTTTCCTTGCARTTGAAGCAYTTTCCGGCTGCAAGGAGATCGACCCGTTCCTTATCACTCAAGCTGGTCCGCGGTGGCTGTGACTGTCTCGGGCTATTAGAGAATCTATTCCCAGACGAGCCACCGCTGAACCTTGGCGTGAACGCGCGTGCGGGCGCGCTTGACCCGCGTGGGAAGTTGGAATTCCCACGGGAACTTGGCATCGGCGATGGTCTGAACCGGCTGACATTCTCGTGGTCKAATGAATGGGGAGTGGGCTGAGGCATTCTCGAGCCCATCCGTTTGGTATTCTTTCCGCGAGATCGTCGTGGCTCAACRTTGCTGACGTGAAGGTTYCGCGTGCGYRTGTCAGCAGGCGCGCGGCTATTTTTGACAACGCTTTCMGCRATCTCRATGGTCTCAGCTTGATCCACTACTTCATCCCACGATGAGGTTTCGGGGTTGTAATGGTCTCGCCAGAGACCGTGTTGGATGGTAATCCGGAGTCCGTCCCATAGCTTAATTACTTTATCTCTTGAGGTTATATTACCAATGAGATTAAAGATTTCCTCCAATTCATGTACATAGTCGGCAACAGATTTCTCATTCTGGAATGTCCGCTTAAGTTTCTTTCGCTGCTCTGAGCGAAAGTTGAGAGGAAAACAATAATTAAACAAACCTTCAAAGAAGGCTTTTAGTGTCCAAAGGTCACTATGCATCGCAACCTTCTGCGTATAGAAGTCATACGCTTTCTCGGTTAGATAATAGGACAGTATGGTTACTTGTCTTTTGGGGTTAACTTTCCCATCGATGACATACGCGGTTCCTTCCGTTAGGAATCGGTAGTAGGTGCGGGAATCTGCCGCACCATTGTACTCTTTTGGGACCAAGGGCTTTAGGGTCATCCTGGATTTTTTATGCCTGGATGATGACCTGTGCCTATGTTTCTTGGTCTTCTTTGTGGGGTACAATCTAGGCGTTGGAGCTCTAAATTCATCATCGCTGCTATCCGAGCTGGAGTCCGAGCTTGACGGATCGGAACTATTTTGGTCGTTGAGATCCTCTAAGCGCTGTAGACTACGCCCCAGATAACTATCTTCTGGAATTAAAGTAATCGGACGTCCATTATTAATTCGAGATTGTCGGTCTTGCGTGAGGCGGGATTGACTCCTGCCTCGTGCAGTGGACTCTACTTGGTCTCGATCAATGAACGGATTGTCTTTTCTCTTCCTGGATTCAGGTTCAGGTGACAAATGGAATGTATTGTTATAGGTACATATGACGTGATCCTGTAATTCTACATTTCGTTCATCCTCTGTTAGGTTTACGTTGCCCCAATTTCTAGGGTCAACGGCCTTGCCTTTGTAGGAAGGGCCTTCACCATAAGAGCGGGAACGCGAGCGTGATTGTACGCGGACTCGCGGCGCCAGTGGCGGAGGTTCTGTGCGGATGTTCGCGTATCTGCGGTCAATATGCTCCCGCGTGTCGCGCGTCATTCCATCCTCGGCTGCTGCTATAACGGGATCGTTATTAATAGCTACGGGGGGATCAGTAATCGCTTGGGATCTAATCCRCAAYGCAGGTAATAGCGCAGGGAGGCGGGGTTCATTGACGGCGGCGGCTGCAGTGTTAGCTGCGACCGTCGCTGGACGCGGCGTTATGTGCGGGGACTGTCTGTCACCGCTTATATTGCGTGGAGCGCGCGATCCAGGTTGCCACGGCTGTTCGCGCGGCGGTTCTGGAGGTGTGGCAGGCCATAGGTCCCCTTGAGCTTCTTGCTCACGAGGTACGTATGAAWATTCATCGTCTACTAACTGCCTGCGGGMGACGCCTGGACTCRTGGTACTCACAGAGTTCGGCCTCCYGGGGTTGTCAAACRATGAGCCCRACGAGACGCTATGCACTTCCGGTGCTACTACAGCGTCCCCATACGCCGGCGGGTTCGCCGGCATCGCGTTTCCACGGCCGTTGCCGTGGTCGATGGTGTCCAAAGTGGATTCATCGTTGTTCTCCGGYGCGCCRGTGTTAACCGACGTTCGGCTTCGCGTGCGCACGCGGTACTCATTCGGTCGTTGAGAATGCATTCTTCTTACTGGGTGTCGAAGTTTTAATTCGGTTGCAACTGAGGTGCGAGGTGAGGCTTCGGGTGATCAAACCGAGCTTTGAGGAATTTACTTAGAAGTTAGCGGACTGTTTGTGACAGTTAGCTACAAGGTTTGAGTTCAAAACTTAGTTCGTTTTGTTCAAAATATGTAACGTTTGTGAGCTTTAAGAGGCAAAGTGTGACACTTGAAGTCAGGGACGTTACAAAGGTTGGTTAGTGTTTGGGTTTGCTTAGGGTTGTCGTTCTGATGAACAGGGGTGAACAGTTCTATTGAAACTTTACACTACTTTACATGGGTACAAAAGAGGGCTACTTATACATATTCTTACCTATGAGTCAAGTAGCCTTTATCCAATAGGATAGCTAGTTGCTTGCCTCAGAGTCAAGCAGAGAAGRCTGACTCTTACAGAGTCAGAAGGAGTCAGAAGGAGTCAGAGAAAGAGTCAGAGAAGGARAGACAGTCATAGTAGTATTAGCAATGCTAATCTACTGACTAGGTACAACAGATGTGAGACGAGGGGACCGAGGCTAAGTACAGAAGGAGTCGTAGATTAGATGGTACAAGTGATGGACGTGTGACTAGATAAGGCTGCCGGCACGGCATCCGGGGTGATGCGGTGCAGGGCAGTGAAAATGTTACATGTCAGCTGCCTGAAAAGGCGGGTTGGAGAGGCGGCGTGGGAACAAAATGCGAGGGAGGCGCAGCGAGAGAGAGAGGGAGAGCCGTACGTCGTGTAGAAGAACGCTGTGCAATGATCGTTCTGAAATGCAGAGTACAGTGAGGGCATTCCGCGGATCACCTGGCTTTCGACTTTGCCGCCATGATGGTCGATGTAGTAATGTACAAAGTTGAGAACGCTGGCGGCTGAAAAACCTAGGCACGTGCACCAACCGGTACCCCGTCCCGGAATCCACCACCACCACCACCACCACCACCACCACCACCGCCGCCGCCGCCATGTTGTGAACACTCAGCCCGCCCGACCTTTAGGCCCCATCAGTACACTAACTTCAATTAAATATACTTTATCATGAATTATTCACCCGGCCCATACAAACTCTTCCCTGTATCTGGAGAACGATCTGAGACACCGCCCCCCGACCTCGACCCAACGCATCCCTTCACTGGCGTCGAGCTCACTGTCTCCGGCCTCCCGTATACCTCACTAACTTCAGCGTCCGACCACCTGAACCAGATAATTCGTGGGATCATATCGAAAGGAACGTCACTGCCCGACTTACAGATCGTTGCACCCTCGACCCGGCAGCCCCTCGACTTTGTCTATGTCTCTCTTGTGGGCCACCTAAAAGAAACACCGCGACCTGACATCCTTGAGGAGGTTCGATGCATCCTCGACTCTCAGGACGGATTAGAGGCGAGATGGAAAGTCGCGAGCGGGAGATCCGACAAGACCCGCCAGGCCTACTTTGAAGTCGGTGAAGGGCTAAACCCCCTCCAGATCAAAGCCCGAATTGACAACATACTGCGCCAAAACCATCACGAATTTCAGATGTCCTACATCCCAAATGACTCCAACCGCATCTTTTACCACTTCGTCAACCGTTCCTCCATAACTAGCCTCACTGACACCCCGATCAGGATCGAAAATCGCTCATACCTCCCCCACCGGTCGCGTTTCATTCAACCGCTCTACGGTCTTGAGGTTGCAATCAACGGTGTTTGCCACTGTTGGCGATGCCCAATCCGCTAAGTCGATAATTGACTCCTACCTTCAGCACCATTTCGGAGACGCCTCTGGTGAACCTGTCGTACGCCGAAGCCGTGTCGAACTAGACGGTTCTGTGTATTGCGTTGTCCTCTCCACCTTACAGATCATCCAGACATTCCTCCGAGAACCCTTTAACCTCTTTGGAAACTCCGGTATCAACCCGTCTCCTCCTCAATACTTGTATCTCCTTAACTCAGCTGGCATTCCCCCTGCTTCATTCAACAACCGGTCCTCCTCGTCTCCTGCCACCGATCCTTCTCTGCAGCGGCAATTGGACACCCTTACTGTACAATGCGAGAACTTGGGCGCCACAATCCGCTCTATTTCGGACGAGCAAAAGGTACTCTCCCACAACTTTCAGACTGCCCAGGAGAACATCACCCGGGCCTTTGCCGACTCAACCGCCATCTACGCAGCATCCAATCTGACCACCACGGCACAATTTGAGGTGACATCCCTCCAACAGTCCCTCACCACCCTCCGACTTATGTTGGTTATGGCTCACGATGATCAATCTCGGGCAGGCATCCAAGACGGGCTTAACAGTCTGGTCGCGCAGATCAGCACAGCGACGGAGGCCAGGAATCAACGGGCTGCAGAGCTTCGCGCCCTGCAATCTCGTACCCTACAAATACCGACGCTGCCGCCCAACCAGACCCCTGCCTTAACATTGCCATCGGGGGACGCTGATATGCATGGTCCAAACACTGAAGCCAATAGACCTCCACCCCCTGCGTCTCAGCCACCCAGCCAAACCCCTGCCTTGCTGTCTCAGCCGCCCAACCAAACCCCTCCCTTGCCGTCTCTGCCGCCCAACCAAACCCCTGCCTTGACATCGCCATCGGAAGACACTGACATGCACGACCCAAACGATGACTCCAACAGGGCTCCTGCCTCTGGACTACAACCGCCCTCCAAACGCGCCAAAACCTCGGAGGACGATGAGGAAGATGAACATGCAAAGGGCGCCTCCACCAACATGCAAGTTGACACTTCATCCAAGGTACGTCTCACTGAATCCACTTTAACTGTTCAAACACCCCTTGCGCGATCACATATTCACATTTGCTCCTCATCCGTAGCAGCATGCGCATGCAGGCTAAATGAACAAACAGCATGTGCGGCTGACACATATGACACGCAAGGATTTTCGAATTCTCATCTATGTTCTTCTAATACACCACAAAATCTTTATCTTCGCTCTCCTCCACTATTGGCCTTTGCCTATTCTCTCTTTCTCTTCCTTCTGCTTTCTCTCCCTGTATTAGTACATGCACTCCCTTCTGGCAACCCCAGTGTATCATTGCGTACCATCTCCTTGAATGCGAATGGGCTCTCTGACCCTATGAAAATATCCGCCATTCGAGGCATGGTGCGCTTCTCACATCCACACGCCTTTGTTATAGGTGAGACCAAAAGCTCCGACGAAGTCTCCCCACGGCTTGACCTTGAAGACTACGACACCTATGAAAACCCGGGCCGCCCCCTAACCAACAACAGAAACAAAGGTAAATGGGGGGTGATAGTTGGCATTCGTCGCGGAATCTTCAATGTCCAGCAGGTACCTACCCCAGGAACCTTGCAGGGAAGAGCAATTGCGCTCGATTTGGCAATCTCGACTGAGGATAATCTGGGATTTAACCATCGCTTGATTGGTGTCTATGCCCCTTGGAACCCAGGTGGAAATCTCGACGACGAACAGTCATTTTGGCCTGACATCACATCTCTCTGCAACTCTGCCAAGTTTTCCTGGTCGGTACATGGTGACCTCAATGCAACACTGCTCGCCTCTGAGTCATCCTCAATGTCTCCGGGTATTTCGCCATCCCGCATCGCATACACACACTTCCTTGACTTAACTGAAGGAATTGACGTCTGGAGGTCCCAATCAGACTGCAATATTAATCGAGATTATACACATCGCACTCGAAGTAATTCCTCTGATATAGCGGCTGTAACCTGCAGCATCATCGACCGATCAGCAGTCTCTCGCATTGGAACCCTTTCGGCTAGCACCTCAGTCCTAACCGACTTCATCCCTTGCACAGATCACCGCCCAATTGATACTCAAGTTTTGCTCCTCGCACCCCCGACAATCCACTGTGCCCCATCAATACCAGAAGAAGCACCTCCAGCATCCTACTCTCCAAGGTTTCGGTACCCCCCTAAATCTGAGAAAACTCGCCTTGCCCTGTTTGCCGCCAAGGCTGATGAGATGCTGTCTGGTACCTCTGCGGATCTTCTCAAGCTCGACATCACTTCCGATGAGAGCTTTCAAACCTGCTATGAAAACTTCACACACATCCTGCTCACAGCTGCAAAATTGTCATTTGCCGCTCCCAAACGAGATGCCCTGCCCCACCCGAAGGTGACCAACCCGACCATAAACCTCATCCTGAAGGAGCTCCGACGCGTGAACAGACTCCTCAGTGCCATCGCTCGATCACAGAACTGGCGGACGGTACCTCTTCCCCAAGATCGATGGGTTGATCAATATTTGCGCGCCTTCTTTACTTCGACACAGATACCATTGGAACACCCTGACTTTCGACAGGAACTCCGCTGTTACTTGTCGAACATTCGCAAAGCCCTCCACAAACTACGCTATGCAGAGGAACGACAGGAACAAATAACGCGAGACGAACGGAAAGCCAAAGCACAGTTTCACCAGGTCCTCCATGGCGGCTCTGCTAAACATCTCTTCAGCCACAAGATCTCCTCTCTGCCTCTTGCTATCGTACCGAAACCTGACCTCGAACCCGACAAGCTGGTCACTGGACCTGATGCAGTCAAAGAAGCAACTGTCGCCTACTTTCAACGTCTCTACCACCGGACACCACGCCCTCCTCAACAAAAACCTTGGATGAGCACACCGTCAATCAAGAACATCTCCCAAACTGTCCAAAATGATCCGTTTCTATGGCCCCAGAGTCTAAACCACCAATCCCTTCGACACCTTCTCAGCAAAGGAAATGCGAGACCCACCCCCGGCCCAGATGGATGGGAAAAATGGTTTGTCAAATCCCTAAGCGATCAAGCCCTGATTATCGTGCTCAAGCTCGCAAACTACATCATCTCTCGTTCTCATTTTCCTGAGTGCTTGAAGGCTACCAACATCTCTACGATTCATAAGCGCGGACCCAATACCCTTCTATCCAACTACCAAGGCATCGCTTGCAACAATTTCCTCCTCAACCTCCCTTTTGCGTGGCTCAATCACCTCCTCACTCCATACCTCACCAAAAACTCCATTATCCCGGAATGCCAGGTGGCAACGCAGCCCGGAACCCAGGGTCGGGACCTCATCTCATTCATATCTCAATACGAGCTCTGGGCCTCTCGGGAAAACATTCCACTCTACGTCCTGCAGCGCGACCAAAAGAAGGGCTTTGATATGCTCGAACCGCAAGGATTTTACGATGCAATCGAAGCATATGGTCTACCGCGCAGCATTATTGACCTTGATGAGTCATCACAGCGAAATGTCCCCTACCGCATCAAAACCGCCTATGGGTTCACAGACGCCTTCACCGTCAACGGCGTCACAAAGCAAGGCGGTTCCCTCTCCCCACTGAAATGCACACTGACAACCAGCATGTGCAACCAATGGATCGCAGACAAAAGGGAGGATTTCGCAGGCTCAATCTCGGTCCAATCTCATTTTGGCCGCAAACAGACACCCCATACTCCCTCCGACCACATCCTGCTCAACCTATCCATCATGGAAGCCATGGACGATTCACTAATCCCGTCGTCCAACCTCTCATCACTCAAATCAATGGCACGCGCAGCTGACCGATTCCAGGCTACATACGGCTGGGAGACCGAATGGCGAAAGAGCGCACTTTACGTTTACAACACCACACCTCCAGACTGCCATGATGCCCGCATGCCCTCGGTTGACTACACTGATCCACAGGCCAGTGCTACAACATGGCATGAAGTACCCGTTATCACAAGCCACACCACATTCCTTCGTGTCCCCGTGAACAAACCTGCCATTCAGTTCGCAATCCTGCGTGACTTGATTGTCAATTTCTCCTTCCCGCCCTCTACTCAGAAACTGCCTCTGACGCTTCTCCGACGAATCATCACACAAAATCTCATCTCAAAGATAAGGCCTCACCTTGCTCTCCAACCTATATCACACCAGCATGCTACCACCCTCGACAACCTCATCGCGCTCAAAGTTCACGAGCGCCTAGCATTCCCATTCCGTTTCAAAACACTTGTCCTTACAACTCCTCTTGACCTTCGCGGCCTGGGGTTCCCCTCTATCACCCGAGTAAACTCTGCCCTAACAATCGCAGGCCTGCACCGCGACCTAAATCACCACCTGACACCATTTTCTAAAATGGCGCAGATCTCTCTCGCGGACTGGACGTGCAAAAATAATGACTGCATACACCCTCTGCAGCTTCCCTACACCTCACATGCTACATCTCCCGCTCGACAAACATACATTCCTTTCTCATGGGCACTTGCCCAAAAGACAATGTCCCGCATTGGCCTATCCCTCTTATGCACCGACCTTCACTTTATCACTTCCGGAAATGTCTCTATCCGTCACATGCATTCTTTATCACTTCTATTCCTACCCCACATTGCTCCCATTCCAGCGCGTACGATATCAAACTTTGAAAAACACAACCTTTCTCTTTTATCACAATTTGGCACATCTTCCTTCTCGGTCACTTCTCGTGGCCCCTGTTACAATTTTACACCTTTTGCACTTCTTTTCCCGTCTTCGCAATATTACCTTACCCGCGATCTTCCCCTCCTCCTTGACTGGTTCCTTTATCTGCCCACACTCATTCGTCTCCTCTCCCATCCCGACCCTTCCCTCCTCACCGCGCGATCCGAAAGGCAAAGCATTGCCGAAGCCTCAGTGACCGCCCTCGCGACGCAGTCAACCGCCTTCCCAAACGCCACACCACACCTCTCCTTCGCAACTGATGCCTCGACAATCTCGCGCCACCCCACCCTACAAAAGCCAACCACACTTGCCGTTGTCGCTAACAATAACGCGTTCGTAGCCTCCCTCCCTCACAACCCTGCAGCCGGGATTCTTCACGGCGAAGCATATGCAATTGCGGCTGCCTCCATTCTGGCGCGCCGACACGACGACCAGATCACCATCTACTCCGACCACCTAAACTCCATTCGCACCCTCTCACACATTCCTACATCCATATCGCTGAAAAACAACCCCGCGCGCTCCCTCTACCGGTGGATCCAAAACATTTGGCAGTCATTGCCCTCCAAACCGATTCTGTCACACGTCCGAGCCCATACCAACTCCCAAACCATCCCATCCCAACTAAACCGCCTGGCCGATCACCTCGCCACACGCTCTAATTCACTTTCACTACCACCTCCTTCTCTTCCCCTTCCTACTTTCTTTATGGATACTTACGCACCCTTCTCCATTTCCCTTGGATACATTGAATCAAACTTATTCTCATTTGCTGACTCTCGACTCTCCTCCATCGACGCCGCCGACCTCGACACCTTTCACGAGCCATTCCCTTCACTGAGTTGCTTCGACAAGGTCCCAGCTCCCGCATATCCATACACCAAGGCCATATCATCCTACTCTGCGGTCATCCAACTTTACTTGCGATCGGGCCAGCTGGACACTGCCCTTTCTCGTTCAGCCCGGCTGAAAGATGACCAGCAACCGTGGTGCCGCTTGGGCTGCCTTGCATTTGAGGACCCTCACCATATCTTCGTCGAATGTCCGCAATTCAACTCGCTCAGATTATCACGCGCTTCCGAACTGTCTTCGAACATCACCCGTATCCTGGAGGCATCCACGACAGCGCCCGCTGACCGAAAGTTTGTCCATGATCGAGTCCAAGACTTGTTCCTGGATTCAAATATGTGGCCAGCCGGACGCTCCCTATTCTACTTGGGCGTGCTCCCACCATTATTCCCCCCAATGTTCGAAGACCTACCACTTCATACCCGGATCGCGCATGAGTGTCACACTGCTTCAATTAGGTTGGCCGGTCAGATATGGGGCGCCGTCCGTCGCAGACACTTTGATCATTTAAGCCAAAACCCGCGCATGACGAGTACACGTACCACACTCACTCTACCCTCACTTTTGTCCCATATTCTTCCCCCAAACCCTTCTTACCCCTCCTTTTCCGTTTCATTTACGTGATTCATTGCCCTTCGCGCCGTAATTAGTACTGCTGGCGAGGTAGTAATACCTGAGTTGCTTATGTAACGTAGTCAGCGAAAATACATTCCATTCCAATAACACAAACAATCCCGTTTGCCATCAAGTTGTAAGTTGTCACTCGCTAGCCACCAACCCAAAAACAATTCACTCAGATAACTATATGGCTTTAGAATCATGTTTCTACCGTTTTGACGAGCGACGAATCGCAAACTGGACGGCAGCCCAAGAGAAGTCAGTATCCCAAGATTATCCTTTCGCAATTCGGGACGAAACTCCAGAAGACTACGTTGCAAGGACCTACCTACAGTTTCTGTGGCTCCCAGAAGTGCGTAAAGCCATCGAACTCGTCGTTCATTTACTAAATATATTCTAGTCACTCATGCCGCTGCAACTCCTTGTGCCGTCGCTACGACGCGTCAATGCACCATCAACCTCGAATTCCGACGCGTCTGTTCACCCCATGCACGCGCTTCTCGAGCCACTGCTTCTGACAACGCGCTCGCTGGCCGAGAAATACCACGTGGTGTTCCCACAAATCCTCGCAGATGGTGGTGGGGCRGGAGAGATGGAGGAAACAATGATGTGGTACGCGCTGACACACGAGAAAACCCCAGAGGGAAAAGAAGATGTGTGGTCTGACRATGTGTGGCGCGAGMGTTATCTRGAAYGGATGGAACGACGAGAGTGCGTTCTATGGTCTTTGTCGACTAMTCTGGTGCTCACATATCACAGGGTYCAAATACAGATATTACTCTATTTCTACAAGTTAGCTCTTCCAGGACCACCTCCCCATTCGGAAAAGCCGAAGAAGAGGWCTCGTAAACCTGTCGAACCTGAACCGACGGCCGAGGACCACCTTGAAGCGTTCATGGACAGATTATCCATGTGGCAACTCGTCGGCAATTTGGAACAGACGTCGCCCAGTGCGGACGACCGAGACTGGACACAAATGTTTGTTGAAGGCTTAGTTGAGCGACAGTGAGTCCGACATCGCTGTGTTTCCGCTGGTGCTCATCTTGCTGCGCAGTTTCAAACCACAGCTACCCGACCTGTGTGCGCTGTTACGCTCCAAGGTATTCCCCTCCTCGCCCTTTTCGGATACGGAGGGCGATGGAACACTCTCCGACACCGCGGAGCCTCAGGCATCTACCTCGCGTCTGCCATCCCCCGTTGCGTCGATGCCCCCACGCACAGCTAATATCCTACGCTCCCGGTCACGCTCTATTTCCGTCTCCCTCGCACAAGAGCAGAAAGAGCGCGACCGCGCGTCTACCGCGCCGCCGAAAAAGCGGATCCTCAACCGGGAGGTGAGCATGTCACGCGTGTTCAAACCTAAGCCAAAGCGGCCTGTAGAGGTCGATGTGGTCAAGAGCAAGGCGCCTGCACCGTCGAAACCCCCGCCGAGGGACAACGATATTATCCTTGTCGACGAGACACCGCAGAAGCCGCGCACGGCGTCCGTGCGGACGATGTCGTTTGGGCAGCCTGGCGCAATCAAATTTCCTGCGTTGAACGTGATCGAGGACGACGATGACGAGGAGTGGGTGATGCACAGCTCGCCCGATATTGTGTTGCTGAACCCGGATGTGGGGACGGATTCGGATGGGGAGGTGGGTGCCCAGGCTACGCCGAGCAAGCCATCTGGTAAACGACGGAAAGTCACTCGTGTTTAGTCCTGTATCTTGTTTCATTGTAATACCCCGGAATGATTACATGTTTTCTAGATCCACTACTCACCGAAAGTCGCGAAGTCCTATTCGTGGTACGTGCTTATTTTCCAATGCCATCTCATCATGATACTTACCCAGATATTAGGCAGAATATCATATCTGTATCTGAGTCTTCAAGCCTCCCTCATTGATCACGCCGACGTTATAGCTAACCATCCAACGTTGCTTGATACATGAGATATCATATTTCCCCAGAATCGCGAGTATTCTGCGACAAGGCCACAATACCATTCTTAACACAGCTACACGCTTCCAACCATTGCCTATCGATATTATGCAAAGTCTTACGACAAAGATACTCCCTCGAGGATCCTGGCAAATGAGTCTGGTTGCGCAGGATTGGGTTCATATTCTGTGCCGTCCTTGACAAGAGTGACCACCACAGGATCAAAGTGCACCCGCGCGAACTCAGCAGCGAGATCAATCCCGGCCGTCACCCCCGCCGCACTCCACACCTTCCCGTCGATGTTCCACCGCTTGTCCGCAACCCACTTCACATTCTTGTTCAGCAGCCCGGCGCCGGCGACGATCTTCAGCACCATCTTGTTGCTGCACACGCTGAGGCCGTCGAGGATGCCGCACTGCGCGACGACGATTGACCCCGTGCATACTGTCAGGAGGGCCTTGAACGTGTCTTTCGCGATTAGGTTCTGAAGAAATGCTGTGCACCCCTCGGGGAGGGGAGTTGCGGGGTCGGGGCCGGGGACGATGAGGTAGTCCAGCTCTGGGCAGTCGGCGTAGGTGTTTGTCGGGTGCTGTGGGGGACCCGAGGTCGGCTGGATGGGGTTGAGGTCGGAGGAGATGAAGTGCCAGACAATGATGGGGCCTTTTGCGACGATTTCGTCGGGGATGCCGCACATCTTCAGGTATGCTTGGGAGTGGTTATTGAGATAGTCGAACGGGCCGACGGCGTCGAGCAGTTGATAAAACGGTAGCAGGAGAACGCCAAAGTGGAGTGGTGTAGGAGACATCTTTGGAAATTTCGATGCTCACAGAATACGGCAAGACTTGGTGAGCTGTTTTGCGGTTAACTAAGATGTACATGCTCTGATTGTCCTTTATACCTTTCCTATACGGTGTTGATTACCACACTTCACTCATGTTCGGTGCGTGACTTGCGCACAAAGAATGTCCGATACGGGGCTGGTTACGTGCGGCAGTGGTATCGATCTTGCATTGACTTGTCTACATGGATTTCAGACGCTGCGTACTGCGGCGCATAGGACCATCACCATCCCGCTAACGTCGAAGCTATGCTGCATCTACACGATATGATTGATCAATACCCATCATGGGTTTTGATCAGTCGCCCCACGTGGTGTTCTATTTCTTCTTCGAAGCTATGCCTGTCAAATCTCTGTCAATTACCTTCAGTTTACCTGAGAACCGGGAGCAGCCGACGCACTTTCTAAACGAACGTGCATGTGGTTTCTTGGTAAGTCGGGTAGAATGTGCGACCAAGATTACTGATAATCAGGTTCGAATTTTGAAATCAGGTTCCATCTTACATCAAAGTTACCCCGCGCAATATCGATTCTCTCCTGCACCAGGACGTCGCTGATATTAAATATGCCCATCGTCCAGGCTGGTTCGACGGTGCTCGTTACGGGTGCGAATGGCTTCGTGGGCATGTGGGTCGCGCGCACGCTGCTCGAGGATGGCTACGCTGTCCGCGGGGTCGTGCGATCGGAGGAGAAGGGTAAACACATGACGGCCCACTTCGCGTCGTACGGCGCCAAATTCGATTTCGTGGTCGTTCCAGATATGATAAAGGTGCATAAGCGCTTGTTTCGCTTTGAATGGTTGCTTTCTGGCTAATATGTTGGTTTCTGGAAATACTTAGGAAGGCGCGTACGACGAAGTTGTAAAGGGCGTCGATGCCATCGTGCACGCAGCCTCGCCGGCCCACTTCCCTACTGCTGCCGGCGGGGACCCTGATGGTAAGTCACCTGAGACGCTGAATTTTGGCTGGCTAACTCAACAGTCGAATCGAAGACTATATTGTCCCGGCTATGCAGGGTACACTGGAAATTCTTCAGAGTGCGGCTAAGGCAGGGTCAGTCCGATGAGAATTCACCCTTCACTATTTATTTACTGATCGAAAATCTCGACCTTGTTACTGCACAGCCCAGAGCTCAAGCGTTTTGTCCTGACGTCGTCGGTCAGCGCGGTGCTAACTCCGCCTACTAAGCCGTGGAAGCAAAGGACATTCGACGAGAGTGATTGGGGTGATGAATGCGTACGAATTGTAGGAAATCTGGGACGGAAGGCGAGCGGGACTGAGGCTTATAACGCGTCGAAGACCTTGGCTGAGCAAGGTCAGCTGAAGTTATTCTTGCCAATGGCCTGCAATTTCTAATCTACGTACATAGCTGCTACGGAGTTTTACAATTCTCATAAAAATGAATTGTCCTGGGATTTTGTAGCCCTCTGCCCAGCACTGGTGCGCGTTTTTCGGCTTATGTTCACTGAGATTTCCATCTTTAACAAATACTACAGGCTCTTGGGGTACGGTAATTCTTGTTCCCGGAAAATTCTTTGGCTAATATACCGACAGCGGCCGTTACAAGAACCTGAGGCTATTGCTAATCTGAACACTTCGATGCTGATATGGTACCGATTGGTTTTCAGCAACCAGCCCGACGATTTCCTCCAGGGTTCGTATTCTGTGGTGCATATTGCAGATGTGGCCAAGGCCCATTCGCTTGCACTCATAAAAGAAAATGTCGGCGGACAGCGAATGATTATTTCATCAGGTTGGTCCTAAATCAGATCGATTTGAGAGGTGATCACAACTAATTACACACCTCTATCTCGCAGGTCAGATCACTTGGCAGCACACTCGTGAGTTTGATTAAATGCGGAGCGCTGGATGGGCTGTATCATTTACTGATCATTTTTATTCACAGGTGATATCATCAATTCTATCGATCCGAAGTACTATGCCTCTGGAAAGCTCCCTCGCGGGAACCCAGAGTTAGACAGGACCGTAACCTCGATTTTCAAGAACGAGAAGAGCAAAGAGCTGCTGGGAATTACCTATAAGGAGGCAGAAGAAATATTTGCCGATGTACTGGGCCTATTTGATGCTCGTGGATGGCTCAGTTACTGAGATAAACGCTGGTCGTCAATATTTTGATGTGATGCCACGCGAATTCCTACATTCATTCCACTCCCCAATGCAATGTCATAACCACTTACACACATCCGATCATACATTGGAAGTCTGGATACCCTCGCAGAGGAGCCGTGGGCTGTAGTGATAAGTTGATGTACTTAATCTAGTCGATAGCTTCTTGATTGAGATGAAGAACGCTTTTCGCCCTTTACCGGCACCTCCTAATCGAGTGTGGCTCACCGCTTGAGCTGGATCCCCCGAATCCTTAAAATCTATTTCTCTACTCCGATTAAATAGTTTGACCCACCCATTAATTTCTCAAATCGCCTCTTCCACCCGCACAGGTTTTTGGGGGCACTTTGCAAGTTCCTTGTCTTTCAACTCGGGGATTCGAAACATAAACCATATCAGTAGTCTCGGAAACCCAGCTCTGAACGGCTTCCCGATTCGGATCCTGATGAGAAGGGACCCGAATTGGGAAGGGAGTAGGCTCAAATTTTTTGATACGAGGGTTGGGGAAGGGACTCGGAGTTGGAGCTGGGTTTCCGAGACCGTGCGAATTTCCGGCATGGTCCCTTCGGCACAGGTGCCGTCGGCTAAATTTCCAAAGGAAAATCGCGCGCCACAACCCAGGCACTGCTCACTGGCAGGTCAAATCCTCCTTCTGCCACATCTATTATATCTACACAAGTCGCAGCAGCTGGATACATTATATCTTACCTTTCCCTCTTCTTATTTCCTGAAACTCCAGCTTGTCCTCCTGAGATGTAGGCACGCTTTCTTTCTTGCTTTCAGTTGGCTTTCAGCGTATTAAACTCAGCTATGGATAGTACAGGCCGTGCACTCCAATAGCATTATCGGCTCCTGTTTCCGAGCGTGTGGACTCGGATACCGATAAATACCTCGCCAGCTGAGGTTGCCTCCAACTACACATGTCGTCGTTCTTGCCCAAGCGCTTTCTCTCGACTATCACTCTCAAAGCTGGCCCGCCCAAAGCGCATCACCATGGCGTACTACCGGCGTCGTCTTTCCCAGCCGGATTTGTCCTCGGTGGCCTCCACGCAGGCGTAAAGAAGAAGGCAGGCGTCCCCGATCTCGCCGTCATTCTCTCTACGTCAGAACACCCCACCTCCGCTGCTGGCTGCTTCACCCGGAATGCATTCAAAGCCGCCCCCGTCATCGTCTCCGACGGGATTCTCAAGCGGAACGGCGGATACGCCCGTGCGGTTGTCGTCAACAGCGGCTGCGCGAACGCCGTCACCGGAAAGCAGGGCATGGACGACGCGTGGGCGATGGTCAGCGAGACGGACAAGCTCCTGTCTGCAAGAAACACACACCAGTTCGAGCACGAGACACTCGTGATGTCCACGGGCGTCATCGGGCAGAATCTGCCTATATCAAAGATCGTGGACGGTATCCGTGCGGCTGGGAGCACTCTGGGCTCTGACTTTGCGTCGTGGGAGCGCGCGGCGCAGGCGTTCATGACGACGGACACGTTTCCGAAGCTGCGCTCGCGGGTCTTCAAGATCGGCGCGAACGAGTACCGGATGGCGGGCATGGACAAGGGCGCGGGGATGATCCACCCGAATATGGGGCCTGCATCGACGACCTTCGCCGGGACCAGACAACTGCATGCCACACTTCTCGGATGCATCATGACCGACGCGGCGGTGTCCCCACGCAGCCTGCAGAGCGCGCTTACCTATGCAGTCGACCGCAGCTTCAACTCGATCAGCGTCGACGGCGACATGTCGACTAACGACTCCATCTATGTACTAGCGAATGGCGCCGCGTCCAATGGGTCTGCAGTAATCGACGAGGAGACGAGCCCCGATGCGTATGAGGTGTTCAGGCGCGAGCTGACGGTGTTTGCGGCGGATTTGGCGAAATTGGTGGTCCGGGATGGAGAGGGCGCGACCAAGTTTGTCACTGTCACTGTCAAGGTATGTTGATGCTGCCTTCAAAAATCAACGCTCTGCTTACCCAGATGCCAGGGTGCCCCGACATATAAAGACGCGCACAGCATCGCCGCCCGCATCTCGACGTCTGCTCTCGTCAAAACCGCGCTTTACGGCGAAGACGCAAAGTACGTCGCCATCATCCCGCTTTTGCAAGTGACTCATGTCCAATAATTTACAGCTGGGGCCGTATCCTCGCTGCGACGGGCTCCGTGCCTCTGCAGCCCTCAGGGGCAGACGGAACTGTTCCAGTGATCGACCCGACCAAGGTAAATGTCACGTTCGTGCCATCCGATGGCTCGGCGGGTCTGCCCGTCCTGGTAAACGGGGAACCAGAACAAGTCGACGAGGAACGTGCAAAGGAGATCCTGAGTCTCGAGGACTTTGAGGTCCTTGTGGAGATGGGCATGGGTGGTGCGGGCGAGGCGCAATACTGGACGTGTGACTTCAGCTATGTGAGTGCAGTGTGCATGCGTATGTGACTGATTTTTGACGTGTTTGCAGGAGTATGTGAGAATTAACGGGGACTATCGCAGCTAGGCTGCCGTTGGCGCGGTGCTGTCATCTGTGTCCCTGACAAATGTGCAAGTAATTTGCGCAGGCCGATATGTTTACCGAGTGTATACATGGTATCAAAATTGAAAGACACCTCTTCAGAGGATGTCAGTCGATAACCTTTATTCTTCGATTATTTGGCCCGCAAGTTCAAGAAATCGAGCACTCCAGGAACATGGCGAAGGACGACGGCTGCATGAACCTACTCTGCAGCGTTTTCGAGATACAAGGACGGGTTTAGTTTTTCAACTCCCAGAAATGCCGTCCGAATTCGACTGGCATCATTATGTATTGCACAGCCGCAAGTTCACAGCCATGGTGTGCACATTGCAGCGGATGATTCCGGCATACAATGTAATCGACCTTGGCGCCTTGGCAGATTCATAACACCTTTGCAGGAACACACACGCCTTCTTCAAATTCAACTATCGATATGCATATCGCAGTATCGATCCATGGTTTCATGGTCTGTGAATATTTATGATTAACCTCTTCAACTCATTATTCCTCAAGCTCAGCACGTTACACGTATCTACAGATGCCGCGCTTGTGACTGACTGACGGAGCCAGTAACTTTGCCTCGACATTTCAGGCACATTAGCCCAGGTAAGCTCGTCGTTTACTTTCGTCGTATTATTTGCGCACTTTTGCCCGTGACAGGTCGCTTAAGATGGTCGACGGTGGTCGACGATAGACAAGTCGGACACTATTCTCCCCTTACTCTCTGACACGATAAGATCACGACCACTCATGCTCCCTCACAATGCGTTCTTTGCCTCAACAATCCCCGTTTCACAGAATGCCGTCAAGAACATAGTGTTCCGCGTCTCAGCCATCGTGCTCAACTTCGTTGTCCTCAGATTCTTGGCTTTCGTCGCTTTCAGAAGACAGGACTACACGGCATTCCTGATGTTCGCGGAGGACATCATCCAGAAAGCCTTATTCGTCGTCGATCGATTCAACAAGCAGGCCGTGCTTGTCTTGCTGTTCGCAGCGCTGACATTTGGTGCAGGCTTCTACGACTCGCTCATCTGGGCCTTCGACGCCCCCGGATACGTTCTGCGGACTCGGCGCATTTCAGCCGACGCGCTCTCCTCGCAGATGCTCCCCAATCCCGCATACGTGACGTTCATACCGAACAACATCAGCGATGTCGACATCAAGACCACCCTTGGAACTAACCTGTACGCCAGCGGGCTCAATTTCTCCCTTCCCGGAATCTACCAGCTACAGCTCGCGGAGGTCGTTCCCGAGCAGGTTCCACTGACTGACCCGGACTCGGCGCCACGCATCTGGCTGGACACGGACGGATTCGCCGTCGGCCTCGACCAGTCAATCATGGTGTGGGCGGGCTGCGCCATCGGCAACGCGCCGAGCGGCCTGCCAGGGGTGCAGGTCCAGGGCTGGGCATGCGCGACGAACAACAGCAACGCGCTGAACATCTTCGAGCAGGCGATGGGGTTGCCGCAGATCTGGTGGGACCTCGACCACGCAGAGTACCTGCTGCCGAACCGCAAGGACAACCCGTGGTACAACCTCGAAAGGGAGGGCGAGACCGCGATCATGAAACAGGTGTTTACTGTGACGAAGGGTACCAGGCGGCATACGTTTGTGCAGACGATGTTGAAGGCGACAATGCTGGGCATCCCGACCCTAGATGATGCGCAGATCGCGGACCTTATCCGCCGGGTGTGGTCTGCGTCCGCAGGCGACGCGAACGCCAACGCGACTGTCTCGACTGCGGTGCAGGTCCTCGTGGACCATGTACTCAGCGCGAAGACGAATGGGACGAGCTACGTGTTTGGGTCCTTCATTCAACAGAACGACACCGTGTACGCGCTCAGTGCGGAGTTCCTCAATATTCCATCAAGCACCGGCGAAATTCTGTACTCCGTCCTGCGAACCGTCGTGACGGACACCGTGCTCGTTAACTCCGAGACACTCGCCGTGGCACCCACACCTGCCGGGCCGTGCGCTCTGGTGTACCGCAACGTCGCGTACGGCGGCGTGGTGGGTCAGACAAACTGCAACACTGCGGCGGTCAAGGAGAACCAGACGGTGCCCGCCACGGGCCCCTTCCTCGGTCAGGTCGACATTTCCGCAGTGGCGATCATGACGGACATCCTTGGCGATGGGACGATGAACACGAGTGCGGGCGCCCTGGACCAGGCGGGCGTCGACTGGTACACGGCGAACTACAAGCAGCTCGACCAGCTGCTTATCTCGCGCGCGATGATCGTCGGCGGCGCGCGTGGTGCGGTGCTCGTGGACACCACGTACGCAGTCGCCGCGGTGTCATACATGCAGCTGCTCCTCGTTGCGCTCCCGTTCGCGCTCGCAATCGTCGTCGGGGCGCTGACACTTGGCAAGCCGATGAGTTACTACGGCAGCTCGTTCCTCAGCGCGGTGCTCGCGACGACGCATGTCACCACGGAGGCGTGTCTGAACATCGGGTACATGCGCCGGACGCCCGAGATTGTGCTGCGGCGGTCGGGCGACCACTTTGTGCTGAAGACGCCGTTTGGAGGTACCCTGCTGAATGTGGCCGGCGAGAATAGAGGCGCGATGGTTTGCGAGCCGCTGCTGTTTGAGGAGAAGGGAGAAAGTACTTTAAGCGAAGTATAGATTCTACATTCTAACGCAAGCTGCACAATGATACCCAATGCAAGACTATATATGTAACACGTAACTATCCGATCTGAGGCAGCAGGCATACATTGAAAATATTTACCCGGACATTCTTGGAGAGCTTAGCTTTTGTCTTTTCAAGTAATAGCTGCGAAGAGATATGTTAGACTGATCCAACCGAAGATGCATCTATACTTACTTGAGTATGTAGACTATGTGGCTGGGTGAAATCGACGATGGATACAGAGAGTTCTTCCAAATTTGTGCAAGATCCAAATGCAAGGTAATTGTCGCTACCGAAGCACCAATCATCAGCGTCTGGAGCACGTATATGAAGCACCTTGAGCATGGGCGCCAATTTTTGAAGAACATGGTTGTAGAAGTAGGTGGCGTTACTGTTGGAACTGTGATGATTATACCACAGGGATGCTCCGTCTTCTAAAGTTAATTCGATGAGCGTATCTTCACAATACTCCAAATATTCCAGCAGCACTATGTCGACATCGATGACATTTGTTGTGATCTTCTTCAGCTTGATACCCTTCTTTCGCAGATTATCCCAGACTTGGCTGAGCATGCTTGAAATACTGCCGTAAGATGTGATAGACAGGTTTTCGAGCAAGCGTAGGTGCGAGAACATCTGGTCCTTCAGGGTAATCTGTCTAGAATGGAGCGACAGCGACTTGATAGTTAGATTCCCAGTGGTGGTTGTGCCGCTAGCCGTGTCCGGGAGAAAATGGTGAAGGTCCAGCCCTTGATCAGCGGGAGAGTATAACGGGGAAGTAACAATGATAAGCGTGCCTAGCTCAGGGCTAGATTCTATGACCGTCTTGAATTTCCTACGAAGTTCCATCATATGGGGAACGGAAACGCCAAACCGGACGGTATCCATTCTCTTGATGGTAAGACGCCGAAGGGCTCCGATTCCCTCCAGTACAATGTTAGACGGCGAGAAGCCTTTTCCGAAGTCAAAAACTATATCGGGTACAGGATGGGCGGTGAGATGCTTGGAAATAACGTCGAAAGCCCATGGCGGATCGTCCATATGTGTATTCCACCTGCCGTGAATGGTAATAAATCAGCGCTGTATACATTGGCTGTACCGTTGATTAATACTTGCTCAAGAGCACGTATATTCAATGCGCGTAGTGCTGATGGAAGCAGCTCACGCAGATATTTGTCTCGTTCTCGCAACATGATTTCCGAATGATGTTCGCTCTCTTCCGGCCTCTTCGATTCAATTGTCATGTGTGCAAGTGATATCGAAACTGTTCGCGCGAAGAATGCGCCTAGGGTTCTACGGTGTGCGTATGCTTCCAGCTTCTCAGTCACCGCAGTGTAGTTGTGGCGGCGAAGATTAATGGGTAGATGCGATAACGCGTGCACCGCCGCCGCAGTACTTAGCTGACGACAAACGAGTCGAAGGCTCATGCTATCCCGCCGATTCATCTACAATTACTTGGTAAGCTTTGCGGAAGTGTCTGTGATAGTGGCCCGAAGACGTTTACCTGCGAAGTTATCGCCAGGACAACATCCTCAGCAAGAGTATCGAGACTTGCCAATGTGCCATGCATAAATGGTTATTGACTATGGGATCCAAGAAGAAATTCATTTATATACATGACGATAATTTGTAGTAGCTTTTACCGGACCTTTGCTTGCCAGAGATGGCTGGGGTAGCAGTGTCGCAGAGACCTGGGCGATTATTTGTTGAATGTTGAACGGAAAGATTCACCGCCGCATTGATGGCGTCGTGGTATCTGACCAATAACTCCCGGCCCGAGGTAAACAGAGAGATACAAGCAAGATACAAGTCGCAAAAACTCATCAAAATGCGGCGCGCGAGCTAACCTTTGAAGTGGAATAAATCATGAATTTTCCATTGGCAGAAGTCTGCGAAGTGCCCCGCCGCTCTGCCAACATTCCCGGGGCCGACTATTATTAAATACTAAGTAGGAGGATTCTCAAGACTGGCTACTTGCCGCTTGAGTATGTCTATGATTCATCATCTACGTCGAGAACTAGTCTCCTTCACATACTCCTGTTGCGACCATGGTAGAAATTTGAAAAGCACATGGAACAGCGGAAAAGAGCTGTCTAGTATTTCGTGGTTTGGGACTTTCACGTGAATGATGGTATATAAGCCCTCCAGGAGTCTGCAGAAGTCCACACAGGGACAGACAGGGACTCCATTGTGGGGAGATCCTGGCTCCAGCTCCATAATTTATGAGTTTAAATGTATGAATTAGAAATAAGCAGCCAGGTGAAGCCCAACCGAGCTCGGAGGCCAAGTTGCACACGGTTATTGAGTATGCCGGTGAACATGTGATTGGAGATCCGGCTACGGTGATTCAACGCTTATAAAGGAGCATCGCGCTCTTCTCTCATCCACCACTGCCATATCCACCACAATGTCTACTCAAATCTCGTCAGGAAGGGCTGCTCTTCTCCAGAAGAGCGACAATGACGTTGTCATCGTCGCCGCCGTGCGCTCTGCTATTACAAAGGTCAGACATTGGCATTGTTGCTTCATACAACCAAACCAACAGTTTCTCAGGGAAAGAAGGGCGGATTCAAGGACACTAAGCCTGAGCTGATTCTTTCGCATGTTCTCCGTGCCGTGTACTCCAAGGTCAACCTTGACCCCAAACTCATTGAGGACATCTCGGTCGGCAATGTTCTACCCCCTGGCGGAGGCGCTTCGGCCGCTCGTATGGCTTCGCTCCACGCTGGCATTCCTATCGAGACTTCTATCAACACCGTCAACCGACAGTGCTCGTCTGGTCTGACCGCCATCAACCAAATTGCCAACCAAATTCGCGCGGGGCAGATTGATATTGGTATTGGTATGCATTCTCAGTTGACGGTCCAACTGCACCTTTACTGAGGAAACCTTCTCAGGTGCTGGCGTTGAGTCGATGACCAACGGGTACGGAGCAGGTGCGGCGCCAAACATTGCGGACGAGATCCTCGAGAACCAGGATGCCGAGGACTGCTTGCTGCCCATGGGTATCACGTCTGAGAACGTCGCCAAGGACTACGGTATCTCTCGCAAAGTCCAGGACGAGTTTGCCGCGAAGTCCTTCCAAAAGGCTGCTGCTGCAAACAAGGCGGGAAGGTTCAGAGATGAAATCGTCCCCATCACCGTCAAGTGGACCGACCCCAAGACGGAGAAGGAGTCGACCATCGTCGTAGACCAGGATGATGGCATCCGGGACGGCGTCACCGCCGAGAGTCTCGGCAAGCTAAAGCCCGCCTTCTCCAAGGACGGTGTCACCCACGCCGGTATGCGACGCGTCTCTTTCCCTCTATACCGAGCACTGACTGTCCGCAGGTAACGCCTCGCAAGTATCCGACGGCGCCGCCGCCGTCCTCCTTGCGCGTCGCTCTGTCGCCAAGCGCCTCGGGCTTCCTATCGTCGGCAAGTTCGTCACTGCCGCAACAATCGGTGTCCCCCCGCGCATCATGGGTGTAGGCCCCGCGTACGCCATCCCCCGCGCGCTCGAGCTAGCAGGCATCTCGCAGGCAGACGTCGACTTTTACGAGATCAACGAAGCATTCGCTAGCCAGGCTGTGTTCTCGATTCAACACCTGAACATCCCTTTCGAGAAGGTGAACCCTAATGGCGGCGCGATCGCGATTGGCCACCCTCTTGGCTGCACGGGCGCACGCCAGGTCGCGACTGGCCTGAACATCTGCAAGCAGTCGGGCGGCAAGGTGTTCGTGACCAGCATGTGTATCGGCTCAGGGATGGGAATGGCAGCCGTGTTCGTGAGTGAGCAGTAGGGTAATGGGGCCTGGTGTATTATATTCCGCAGAGACGGCCGCTTTGTAGCTTTTTATTAATTTTTAGCTCTCGTCGCATACATACCAAAAGGATCCGATAACAAAAGTATGAAATATGTTGTATCATGCCACGTTCGGGTTTCTTTGTAAGTCCGCTGTTGCGCATCGACGTCCTGGCTGTGAAGGGAAGGAATATTAGAGGACACTGATTAAAGCTCTTCTCAATTGACGCATAATATCAAGAGGGATTTGTGCGAGTGCCTCCGAGGTGTGGGCGAAGAGAAACAGGATGTGATCAGAAAAAAAAAAAAAAAAACGGCTGGCGCAGACATTCATGGGACGTGCCACTGAATTGCCTGGAGGTCATCCGAATTTCAATGGTCAGTCCTGCTTCTCACAGCCCACTCCGTGGAACGTTGTTTCAAGTTGGTGGTGCCGTAAGTAGTCTTCCAAAAGACCGCACAAGGGAATGGATTAGGGTTGTGTGATATACAGGGGACTCGAAGGCTAGGAAATCACTTTCAAGACATTGACGGACCTTCGCGCGCACATCGTGTGTGCCTTGATTGAGCCAAATAACCAAACGGAGAGATTTGTAGATACTTGATATAGTACACCTTGAAGTAGGAAGGTATGTCTGGGGGAGGAATGGGGAATGAGTTGCGCCGATTCTCAGTGAAAGTTCAAACCATTGTTGCTTTTTATAGATTACTGAAGAACCCCGGCCCGGTCTGATCAAAGGAAGTACAATCGGACATTCACCGCGCTTTGAATGACCTTTGAGATAACGCTTACTTTCAACATTGTTTTCGCTGTATATGTAACTTATAGAGAGCACACGTGTGCACTGTATGTCAAAAAGCCTTCATAAAACGATATCAGAAACGCATAAAGCTATTTCGGTGGCCAGTCCGGGTCCGGATCACTACTAACGAAGCGCTCATCCTTATATGATCGCCGCAGGCGCTTACGGTGAATTGGCGGCTGTGGATACACCTCCCAGCTGGTTTTCGATGATCTTATATTAGAAAAACTAAGCTACTTGCTACCTTTAGTCGTTATCAATACATTCATATCACACTCCAGATTACAAGGTAGCCATTACCGCTAAGTACGGTAGGAGAATCCAGGAACTTGTTGAATCAGTTCTTTTAACTTGTCCTTTGATTGTTATTTCGGAGAACCACCCGAGACCAAGGGCATTACATTGGGGTTAGCTACTTGTCAATCGAATTGATCATAGAGTGATATGTTTTATAGTAATCAGCATCAAGTAAAGACCTACTATCCGTGCACCGTAGACTCGTAAGACTCCTTAGTTAAAACAGAAATACTTACGAAATAGCACGACGCCCATGCGCAGACGCGTTCGTACATCGGTTTATTCTAAGTATGTAAAGCGAAAAAATATAAAAATGAGGCTGGAGCTTTCCTTGCCTCGAAAAGAGGGTATTAGCATTGAGATTGTATTATAATTCTAGGTGCGCTCAGGAGCGAATATTATAAATTACACAGCAGCTCTACATCTGTTGTACATTCGTTTTACGGAAAATCAGAAACAGCATATTTAGAATTGAATCCCTTTGACTTCATTAGTTATTGTTTGGGATCAACAACCAAAACTGCCTTTCGCTCAAAGGAGAAGGACCGAAAATGAGTTCAGATCCAACCTCTGTGTCTGTCGCAGACCAGAAGGTAGAGGGAGTTGGTCCGGCTCCTCCAATCCTAGACGTGAAAAGTGGTTGTTGGAATTTATTTACCATGTCGATGATGAAGTAAGATACGTACGAAACCCCGGTGCTCGCACTTTGCAATACGTTGAAGATAGCACCAGTGCCAACCGAAGCCTGGCTGCTTAGCGCTGTTACCCCACTTGTTTGGAACCCAGCAATTCTTTGCGTTGAGTCGGCTAACGGAACGAAGGACATTCCCACCGACGTGACTACTTGCAAGTTCCACTGATAGTAGGATACATTCAAAACATCGAAATTTGCGTATGCGAGAATAATCCACTACTCACTATTTGAGCTATGTCGGTCGAAGCGAGAGGTTGGAGAGTAACAGCCGCCCCTTCGCCATTAAATGTAACGGCGAGCTGTTGCCCAGAAGGGCTCAGAATTCTGCTTATTATATTGTATGTTCCAGCCGGGGGAAGCGCATTGGCGATGGCGAAGAAGGCAAACGGAAGGATAGTGTTCAGTCTAAACATGTCTGAGGTCTAGCTTTGAAATGCTCGGCGAGTACCCTCAGGATGAGTGAAACTATTTACCCCCCACCAGCTTACTTTTATATGCAAAAGAACTGCGATGGGGTTATTGCGACATTAAGAACGATATCCGAGGCTAGCTCCAACACCGACGTTTGTGAGATATAGATGGGACAGTCAGGCGAACATCAATGTCAACTCCATGGGAATGTCTGATAATGGGTGCGCCTCTGTAACTGTTTCTTCAAAAAATGTGGGACACGAGCTATTACTATCTTGACATGGGAGGGCACCAGGTGTTATTACTTTTATATTTTATATCCACCGTATATTCTTTGTATATTCTACCACTTTGAAGTAAAAAGAGAGAACGAAAAGAGAATTATAAGTACATGCGGCACAGGGCAAGTTACACTTGACCCTGAAAAGACGTACACCACCAGGAGATACATCGTCTACAGCTGCACCATCAAGCAACGGAATATCTGAACAGGCGTTAACAGTCTGGCTTACGTGAACTTCTCAAAAATGTCAACGAATTCTTTTAGTAACATTTACTAACTCCCGTGAATGATGTATTTTCGTGGCATTATTACCCTCCTGTCGGTTTGGCTCTATATTTAGCGAAAAGTTGCATGTCTCTTTCTTCCCCATTCCATTCAGAAACAAGCAGAGCTATAGAATCTGTGGACGATATTTACCGCATAAGTACTGCGCAGTCTGTCTACATGTCAGATCCTGGAAGGTGCGTGAGTACTGTCAATGAAAAGACATCTAATCATAAATCCATAAAGTGACAAAGAGCAGAAGAGAACAGAAGAAGTATTTTACGGTCGGTAGATATTCCCGTTTTTCCAAATTGATTCTGCCTAGCCAATATGTAGTCGGCATACGCATCCGAGTCGCTAACTTCCGCCCCGACTCCCGGGTGGTCGGCGATACACGGCTGTCACCGGCCGTGAGACTTGCCGGTGATGCCGCCGTGGATTACACGCAGCATGCCGGACACAAGCTGGACACCTGAGAAAATCTCTTGCCACTCATATGTGAGCGTCTGTTGAAAACGTTTGAAAGGTTGGCATTTGACAGATGGAAAATCGGCTATGACACCAACTTGAATGTGGAGTGAATATATTACCCGGATTCAGCAGTCTAGAATTGTCTGAGACAAATCGAACATACCCAATTACTTAGTTTGTTACGAACTCAAAGTTCCTCTCTTTCCAATTAACTTAGTCTTTTAATTGAGCAACCGCCTTCCATTGGACTCATAAGTGCTGCCCTGGCACAGTAGGGTATTATCATTCATACATTTATGATACACTGTTCAGTTATGATGCTGGCGCGCTCTTTCCTGTAAATATTTCCCCCTTCTCTGTATTAACATCCCACAGGGTCCCGAAGGCATTACAGTCTTTGGCATTGGTCTTGTCTTGGTCTTGTTCCAAAAAACTCGTTCGGCCCGCTTTTTTCTGGAGCTCCGGTCCACGTTCATAGGCTGGACTCTTAGATGAATGTTATGATTGGCGACCAGACTAATAAGTTGGCCCCGGAATGCTTTGAAGTCTCGTGCCAGTAGGCTTGCCATCCGATCTCGCTGTAGACTGTACGCCTCGTCATTATCGTCAAATTTCTATCAAGAGTTGAGTTGGAATCAATATTTCCCGCCATTCGCAGCCAAAGTACACACCAGCCCTTTCACAGCAGTAAGGAAGTCTGAAACTTCGTCCCAGAGCCCCTCGTATGCATGAGATAAATACGAAAGCTGATCTAGCGTATAGGCGAAAGATAGGATATCTTCATGGAGTTGCTGTGACGAATTGATATTTTGGAGGTGGAATGTAATCAGTGAGAGTTCATGGGTGCCGTAGGCGCCTGTAGACAGATGTAGAGGTCAGTACACCGACGTGGGTATTTTCGGGGAAGCTAGAGCTCTAGCTACATACCCGTTTTCATTCTTTCAAAGTAATGATGAGAAAATTTGGCATGCCAGACACCCCAATCGATATAAAATTTGGCGGACCGAGTTTCGTCAAGGAGAAAATCTGGGAATGCGTCGTCCACAAAGTGAATGGTTTTATTTGTACCGCACACCACGATGGGCGCTAATCCGGCTAGAGCATTGATTACGGAGTTACACGGCAAGTCCAGAAATTCCTCGATGTTAGGTATATACTCATTTTCCGCGAGAATTGTGTACGCAAGAACCCTGAGGGTGAGGTCGATATTTGTTCTTTGTTCAAGTAGTTCCCGATACCGTCTGTCCTGAGCCAAGCGTGTGACAGTTTTCGAATCTTGGTCTGCAGTCATTAGGGCAAGAAAGATAAAGGGAGTGGCACAATTCGTATGGAGTGCAACCGATGAATCGTCCAACGATATATATACCCCCACCACATATTTTAGCCGAGACCTTGTGCTTGAAATAAGCAGTCCTGCCACAGGATGGTCAGTATATGCACTGGCAGTGGCGTAGTCTGGTACCTGTTGATTGTGGGACAACGATTGTCATAATTTCGTCGCAGTTGAGATTCCGCCGTGCTGCACACAAATGGGGTAGGGGACAATGGTGTCGGTACATTTACATTATGCTATGATACATATGCTCAGGCTACCAATAGGCTACAGGACAGCCGGGAGGAAGACCAAGATGCATTCACTACGTATCTAAATCGTATCGTAAACAAATATAAAGGTACGGGTTTTGACGACAAGAAACGTTCAAAAACCAACCAAGCAGATAAAGTAAGTTATAACCATGAGTTCACTGGCAGTCAAAATGTTCAATAGGTAAAGAGCGGATCGTGTAAAGCGATAGAGTTCAACGTGTCCGAGATATGTGTGTGTAGGCGAAAACCTTCAGTGGTGGGTTTTACCTAGCGGCGGGAAGGAGGTGGGGTGATTGCAGCAGGCGCAGGACCGTCGGTGCCCCCAGAGCAGCCGGTGGGCGCAGTGGCATTCAGTGCATTCCAAGGGTCCGGATACACGCATCCAGCAATCGGCGTGGGCCCTGGCTGCGCGTCGTTTGCGTTAAACCACCCGTTGCCCGGGGAGATAGTATTTCCGCTGGATCCTGTCGGCGTAGGTGCGAGAAGCGTCGCAATGCTGCCGGTAGACGTATACAGTGGTAATCCGGGAACGGGGGTTCCTTGTAGGTCAGCAGGCGGATAGGGGTACTGGGCGGTCTGCGTAGAGACGATGGTACCGGCTCCGGCGCCCCCAGTCATCCACGAGGCGAATGCTCCGTCGAAGGTAGGCCCAGAGGCTGGGCCGCATGCTCCAATCGCGGACCGTGGGTCAAGCGGCATCCATCCGCCGCTGAGGCCAAGCGAATAAGACCAAAGGGGAGATTCTACAATTCCAGACTGGGCAGGTGCGATCTAAATACCCGGCGTGAACGGGGAACGCAAACGACGGATCTCGGAGAGCATACCTTCCAAGTCCAGAAGAACCAGTCCCTCAGCGCGTCCATTGATGCCTCTGAGAAGGCTTGAATACCTGCTTTGGTACCTACGGTCCAGGCGGTTGAATCTTGCCAGGTGTCACAGTCTCCATATATCGATGTCCCACCGACGCCCCGAAGGAAAAGACCGCAGTCATTGAACGAATTACTAAATTCTCCGGCGATGCTCACACCAAACGTATTGCGGCTGCAAAACATTAGGAGCTGTAGCCGATAAGAAAAAATGGACACACCTAGTATTGTATGATGCTGCCCATCTATCGCACGCCGCTTGGGGCCATGTTCCGCCAGCGCCAGTTCCAACGCCGGTGTCGATTGGGGCCTTACTAGGGGTGGTGTCAAAGGCAAAGTATGGATGCTGATCAACGGCGATGCGATCGGCGCCAGTCATGAAGTTGTCCCAGTACTGTAAACCCTGGAATCCATCGTGAATACTGATGAAAGGTCCTTTCCCCTCTCCCACGCCTGTTATTCCGCGCATCATCTGGTAGGCTTCGACGTAGCTGGAGAGGTGCGAGTGTCAGTGACACCGACTTGACATGACTTCATAGGATAAACCTACAAGGCACCCAACTCAGTTTTTCCAATGTCAGCTACGCGCGCTTCGTTCATGATACCGAACATGACGACGACATTTTTCCATTCAGGCTGAGATATGAATTCCGTTATGATACGGATGTAGTTCATTGCACGCTGAGCATTCGCCATACCCATAGTACCCATCAAGAAGTCTATCTGGCCGAGTTTCCCAGAATGATTGTATCCTAATAGTAAAGTAACACGAGAATGAATTAGCATAACGTTGAGAAAATCAATATGGTAGCGCACCGTTCTGCGAGCCTGGAATTGTGTGAAGATCAAGGTTCACGCGGATGCCATACTTCCTACACCACTGAAAGGCCTGCACGATGTAACTATGAACCAGGATAGTATAAGTCCGCAGGTCAGCGTCCGGGAGACAAGCAGCTGTTATGATACATACGTCCAGGAAGTTTTAGCCAAGAAGGGCTCATCTCCCCAGGTATCGATTGCCCAGAATGGAATTGGCAATCTAACCCAGTTGAGTCCAGCAGCGGCGATGTCTGCAATGTCTTTTTCTGTCTAAAAAGAGGATTGGCTCGATGTCCATGACAATAAGGAGATTTTTTACGATGAACGTCTTGTAGTGATCCTCGATCTGATTTATCCCGCCGTTCGCAGTGTCTGCTGCCATGAGGGTGCTCAGCGTCCACTCGTCAGACGCACCAGGGTACCTTTGGAACAGATCCGGGGTGATAAAAGGTTCGATGACGAACCACCCGCCTAGATTTACTCTAAGAAAGATAGTTAATGTGAAGTATTCACAAGGCGCCTGCATCGTCAATTTACCCGTTAATCCGATTGGCACCATAATCCCAGGTTTGATTGAGCGGAGGAGTCCATGAGTTCGGGTATGCGTTGTTATTGTAAGGATCGTTGGGATCGGAATACCCTGAGATGCGTTTGAACACGTATTGACTGTGGCAAGGTTGAAAAATAGCTCTCACATATTCCACCAAAACTATTTTTGTAAGTAAACGACGTTCCGTTGGCCAGCTCGATGGTCGATCCATCACTTCCAGTGATTGCCTCTGTGGATGAAGTAGGCGCTGATGTCCCCCCTGTACCGGTGGAACTGGCGGTAGGCACAGGCGCAGTGGTGGACGACTGACTGGCCAGGGTTGAAGAGGACCCGTGATTGCGAGGCTTGATGACCGTAAAGTAAACCGGCACCACCACGGCGACGGCAATGAGGGCCAGAACAATGCAGGTTATGAGGATGATAAGCAGTGGGCGCCGTCGACTCGCTTTACGTGGCACATCCTCCATTGAAACAGGCGCGCCCTCGTTCTTCGCTGTGATGAGCATCCCGGACTCCGAGCGTTCGCTACGGGGTGTTTCCGGCACCAACGAATCACGCGGAGATTCCGTCGAAGAAGGAATGTAGGCCGATAGATAGGGTGGATGAGGCTGGACCATCACAGTCGATGCATCATCCTCGAGAGTCATTGCGATGTGCCACGGTGTTGGCGACAAGTGAGCTTCCCGATACGACAGAGATCGTTTGGACGCTTTGCTGACTGCTACCCACCAAAGCAGTGGGGTAGTCCAAGTCCGAGGAAAGAGGACTTGAAGGCAGGAGGAATCAGAAGTGCGGCGAAGACAAACCGGCGAGGATTTATACAGCGCATGCTTGAGTGATCACCAAGTGGTCACCGGCGTTATTGCGCCTGGCATTTGAGTGTCAGGTGGTACTTCGGTGTTTGTATCATTCCCCGCCGCTTGTCACCTTTCGCGTCTTGTTCGCGTCATGAAACGTCCCCGTCACGGCTCTGCCCGAGATTAATTCTTTGAAGTGGACTGGAAGTGGACACAAAGTGGACGCCGAGCGAGGGGTCTGGCGCTCATCCGATCCAGCCAAAAAAGACATCTTCAATAATAAGACTGGTCAGCCTGAGTGAGCCCAAACACTCCCTAAAGGCGTGGTCGGAGTCTTGCTTCTTGGAAAACCAATGGAAAATAGTAGGCAGGTACGTCATCTAGACAGAGGTAGTCAGGTACAAAAATAGCGTACAAGTAGCTTGACATCATGATACTAATAGACATGACATAGACGCTCTAAAGTAAAGTTAACGATGTTTCAGTCAACTGTTAGTTTGGAACTAATGAATGCAATATCGGTTGAACATGGCGATAGAAGAGTCAGAGCTACTTACAACCAAATTCATAGTGATATGTAAAGTTAGCAGTGAATCTGCGGAGGCTGAGCGGACCCGACGAGAACACTTGGCTCGGCAACATGCAGCGTATGTACCTTTCCTTCAATTACTCAAAGCTTACAAACATATTTATGTCTCTCCTTTGCAGTCTAAGAGCATTCAACAATGAAAAAAGTTATAAGTTATATACATACGTAAGAGGAAACTTACGGAAGATTATGTTCGAAAGAATGCAGGGAATCAAAGCTGTCGTCGACCCAAGTGTAGACTCCAGATACTACGCCCGGAATTTGTCGCGACGTTATCATTCCAGCTACATGCACTACTTACCCGCGATCTCTGTCTTCTTACTGTGATACAGGCACCGCCGAGACCGTGGCCTTAGGTATCATTCTCACCACAGGGCCCTCGCACGGGAAGCAGTCCAGATCTTTATAATGGGTTACACCCTCTTTTTCGACCTCGTCGTCATGCCTATTATCAACTTAAAAAATGTACTACTTAATAAAAGGGGAACAGACTCACGAAGTCATTATAAAGTGAACTTGCAAGGCAGTCCATGTCATCCGACCACTGTCCTCCGCCGTGTCGCGGCACTTCATGCACCTCCAAATTTTCAGCTGGGACGAGCTTTGGGGCACACGCTTGGCACATTCGAGTGCATCGAGGCGCCGCGCTTCTATGGCGTCAGCGGGAGAGATGCACTCCCACTTGACTTGTGAATCGCCGAAGTGTGCCGTCAAACAGTGGTACACCTGGCAGCACAAAGTGAGAAGGAGTGGCGGCCGAGTCATATAAAACACGCACCGCATCGCGCCATGTCCACACGCGGAAAGACCGCTCACCGTCGCAGCGCGCCCCATACGTACATTTTAGGCACACTACGCGCGGATCACGCGCGTCGAGTTCCTCCGTTGTCGCCACTTCCCAGTCCATCTCGCACGCCTCAAGGATGTTGCGCGTCGCGCGCGACGCCTTTTCGTCGAGCTCGAATACATCTTTGTTCCAGGGCGTCTGGCAGGTGCCTGGATACTGGTTGGTTGTAGATAATGCATCGTTAACCGAACGCTTCTCGTCTGGCCGGCGTTCTCGAATCGAAGTGCACCCGTGACGCAGGAAGTGGGGGTACCATAGTAGGGGCGCACGAGCCTCAGTCATAGTGGGGCATCCACCAATGCTATTAGGCACCGCTTTTTGCCTGCAACGAAACACCACGACAGCGCGTCGAAGCCAATTGTCATGCACGGACCAGTGAAATCGTGAAGTGATTGGAAGTTCAGTGATGTCCCCGCAAGCCCCTTTGTTGAGAGCGGTTTGCAGGAGTCTTCGCATGACACGCTTGCGCCAGAAGTTGACATTGTCCTTGAGGACACGGTCAAAGCAGGCGAGGACATCTTCTTTGAGGTCGAGACCATACGCTGGATGGAGGTTGATGAGAACTTCAACTTCCGGGATCGTCAAGATATCAACACCCCTGGGCATGGGAGCGGAGAGCGGGAAACGTTCGAGATTGTGCGGTTGGACGCGCCATACATTGTACGCGTCCAGAATGAGCCCACGGCGATTATTTGTGGACCGGGTTAGTACTTCCTGAATTATCAAGTCGTTCACTTTCGCCATGTAACGCACCATCTTGGGTTTGATACTGATCCAATCTTTGGCCCGTAAGCGTAAGCGTAGATCTATCGGTAGGGTGCGAATGAGACTCACTGCGCTCAGTCAGCGGTTCCAGAGAATTTACACAGGGATGGTCGATGAGGCTGGATATATTTGGCCTCGGTAAAGTGGTACAGAGCCCAGCGTCGACGTCGTCTAAAAATTCTAGTTCGAGCTTGTAGTCCAGGTCTGCCAACCTTTTACGGATCCTGTAACACGTAGGTAACAAATTCAAAAAATAGCAAAGCACGTACTCTGTAGCTCGTTGATTTCTGACGCTCTTCAGCTCAAGCTCCCGGATACCATTGACTTCTTTCAACCACGCCTCGCAGCTGCGCGCGTGCTGAAACTTGTTGGTCAGATGCAATTACGGAAACGGACACTTACACACCAATATCTTCCTTTCCAGAGCTTCCTTTTTTTCTTCCACAAAGAGCGTCAACGTGCCGTTTGTCTTCGCACTAGCGAGATCTGCGAGAAATTTATCCCTATCTGCGCCAGTACATCGTTTGTGGTTTGAATGCCAGACACCGAAAGGAATACATTTCAATGCTAATTTTTTGTCCTCTAGACAGGTATTGACATCCCACTCCGAGAGCAAACTTGCGGGGATGATTAAATACAAATTCTAGAATATAAAATCTAGCGCACCTATGTTTTGCGCACTTGGCACAGAATCGTACGCGCAAGAGGAAGTTGAACCTTTGCACATTGGATGCGAGACAGCCCTACGTTTGAAAATGAGCACGAATCATCAAAGGCCGCGATTACGTACATGGCAATGATGGTCGAAGACAAGATTCGTCCAAAAGGGCAGAGACATATCGTCAGGGCAAGCTGGAAGGCCAGAGATCTTGACCAGCGCTGCCTTCCAGATATAGGAAGACGATCGATGTAACAGCAACGCCCTCAGTTCTTTTGACGTTCTGGAAAGCTGAAGAATATCCACGGGTAAGAGGCGACAAAATATCTAAAAATCTTCAAGGTTGGTGAGAATAAAACCCGAGAAAAGGGATCTCGTACCTCAAAGAGAATATCTAGCGGCATCGAGAGCATGAGTTTCAACTTGAATCGCGACGGACGTGGCCCCAATCCCAGGTTAATTCCTGCATCAGCCTCTCTTTTAATCTTCTTCACTTGCGACTGTTGGAGAGCAGATTTCCCGTTTTCGGCTGTAATCTTTATTCTTTTGGGAGAAGTTGGCGACCGTTTTCGCTGAAAAAACGCGTGAAGTGTCCCGCGGGTCAAATTCAAGGCGTTGTCGTCCTCAAGATTATTGTCCATTGAGTCCACCATGTCAACAAGGGATGTATGATCAGACATATTTCTAGTTCCAATGACAGAACTGGAAAGCTCAGAGGGCGAGAAACGCGTAGTTTTGGGAGGATTCGTTAAAACAGTTCGAAACTACGCGGCAAAGCGTTCGCAAAGTGTTGTCGTGGTACCAGTGGCAGTGTGTCACGAGTCGCGTCCAGTAACATTCCGTGACATACCAGCGAATGATCTTGATCTAAAAATAACATGAATTCGAATTTGAATTTGAAGCACGGCGGCTCGATACTCATGTGCTTTGCAGATACCGATTCTGATACTGAGTTTGAAATACGCACAGCATTAGGTAAACTCCGCTCAGAGATGTTCGACGTTCGACGTTGGCGCGCTCATTGCAGTTGCCCTCAGTCCTCGCTAAGGCTGCCGTGCTACTCGTTCCAATGCTCTCGCTGCCGCCGTAGTCTTTGTATATCCTCTCGTGGCCACTATTTATGTAAGATTAACCTTCTTGATAACTTTCAGCAGCTCAAAAAAATGTCCAGTTATAATTAAGTTTGAAACAAGTCAACATACGACGTGGTACCATGTCCGCACCTGGCAGCTCGCCTGTGAATGACGATGGATTTATGGACACTGCAGGTACGTCGCAAAGCATGTCACCCAACACACTGTTTAATTCCCAGCTATAGCCTATTCCGATGCTGTCAGTAATTGGGGGGGTCCGGACCAAGATCGCATGGAATGGTTCATGTGCTCTGGTTTATCCAGTGTAAATGATATTCCCATGTCTGACGACAATCCCGAGCCAAACCACCAAACCGCTGGGCAGCCATCGGCTCAAAGGCATTCAGCGCGAAGGTCGAATCACGGCCGTGTGGCTGGAAGTGGGACGTCAACAAATACCCGGAGACAAGCAATAATTGGCCCCAACCGTCCGCGCGGCCGTCCTCGTAAAACGCGTACAGCAGATGTGGTTTCTGCGGGGCCGAAGCGTCCGGTAGGGCGTCCACGAAAGCAGCCTAAGGAGGATGAAGGTGTCATCATCGATTTTGGCGCATTTGTGAGTATCCCAGGTCACTTGTATATTAATGTATATTCTGACTTAAAAATCTGCAGGTCGTTCCTGGTAGCCATTCACAGCAAATTGTAAACAGCATTCCGGCATCAAGTCTTGCTGAGCGCACGGCGCAAACAGGACCTATGAACATCATTCCGGACGAAGACCCAAATCGACCGGTGCATAATGGGGTACATGAAAATGACATGGACAACGACGTCGATGGAAACGGGATTGGAAACGAAGACGATGAAGCGGACGTCAATGAGGACGATGATTCAGGTGATGAGGATAATATTCCTACACCTCGACCTCAGCGGCGACCTCTTCCGGCATGGCTCATGCGCCCATTCAGGGCCAATGTTGACGCATCACAAAGCAAATTTCGTGATGCGAACGGTCTACCACCCTTGTATTCTGAAGATGCTCAGCTCTCCTTCCATCGTCCTTCTACACTCTTTCTTCTCAATCATCACGAGCTCTCTCCGGAGGTTCTTTTCAACCCAAAATTTGTCCTATGGGATCCTTTGGCTTTCTGTAACAAGATCCCGTGCCCAAATTGTCGGAACACACTTCAGCGTCACAACGTACTACCTCGCCCTCGCCGTGTTGTTGATCTCGATGGCTCGATCTGGTTGATTGGGTATCGCTATCGCTGCCGAGGCTGTGTTCATCCAATATCAGGAAGGAACACAGTTACTTTCCGCAGCTGGGATCCTCGCTTACTTGCTGTGCTACCTATGGCTGTTGCGGCAGAATTTCCTGCGAGGTTAACTCATCGTAGTGGAATTACAAATAGATTATTTTCTTTCATGCGATCGTGTTTTACAAGTGGGATGGGAGCCAAACAGTTCTCGGATGCATTGCGCGTGCAACACCTCCTTCGTTATGATCGTCTGCACCAGCAATACCTCTGGGTTCTTGCTCAGCGTGGTCGGATGGATGAATGGCTTGGAAAGCAATATCAGTCATTTCCGCCGTTTGACGATGCAAGCACGGATGGTCCACGAAACTTTGTTCCGAGTGCTCAATGGCTTCGAGATGTATATGACACATTTATCGAGGAGCACCAGCAGGACTTCAATCAACATATGGCGTTACTTTCTGCTGAGGTTTGCGCCATTGATCATAGTCATAAAGTATGTTTACCTTTGGCTTACTATCCTTCTATTACTTATATTCAACCCTCTTTCCTGTAGATCACAAAACATATTGCCACCGTGAATGGTGAACGTGTTTTTACAGCACTTCTAACTGTCACAAATCAGAATGGACAAGTGCGAGAATGTAACCTTGTCGCCACGAAATCGCACTCGCAATTCGAGCATGCTCTTATCAAGATTCGCCAATCGCTATTTATGTATGGACACCTCCAACCATACCTCTTCTACACAGACACAATGGCCGATAAGGCCTTTCTTGAATCGATTTTTCCGTCTTTGCGTGAAGGAGTGGTCCCTATCGAGAAACATAGTAACCTTGAGCCCTTTTCAATTCCTGACGACGTTGAAGTGCTCGTCAAAGATGAAGCCTCATCAATCAATGCAGCACTCTCCACAATTCTCGATGATGTACCAGTTGAAGAGTCAGAGCCAGATATTGTTGTCGGATTTGACGCTGAATGGAATGTTACTGTTGGTAATTGGGGGAATTATACACGTGGCGAAGTGTCAGTAGTGCAAATTGCTTATGAGCGTCGTGTGTACATTCTTCAGGTGCGTATTTACTGGTATGCACATATGCATTTACTCATTCATGTTTATATTGTCTCAGATTTCAAGAATGCTTGTTGAACGCCACCTTCCCGAGAAGCTTATTATGCTTCTTAGCAATCCTCGTATTCGAAAGGCTGGACGTATGGTTGCAAGCGACTTGAAGTACCTTGAAAGCAGCCTGGATGATCCTCCGCCCTTTCTTGGTGCACTTGATCTTGCTGCTTTTGCCCGAGATCGGAATGTGGTACCAAATGCAAAAATTGGTCTAGCGGACCTATGCGCTGCTGTCCTCCAGAAACAGCTGGCCAAAAATGTATCAGAACGGATTAGTGGCGCCTGGGAGGAAAAAACACTCACACCCCAACAAATCCGCTATGCTGCATGTGATGCATATGCCCCTCTTCTCATTTACGAAAGGCTTTCTACCATCCCTACACCAAGCATACTTCCAGAGGTGCTTATTCCTGGTACTCCAGTCTTGCTCTATGGGACCGACCAGAAGATTATTGCCCATGGAACACTGTCAGAAAAGCTTTATCAGCAATATGACAAAATCAGCTTAACGCCCACTCGAATTCTCATTGACATCACACATGTTCGGATTCCTGCAGCCAAGCTCTCAACACATGACAACCGTGAACTGAGCAGCTTTGGAAATACTCCGTTCAAAGCTATATGCCGTCGAAGCCATCTTCGCATTTACGATCCAGCTTCGCCGGCATTTTTTCTGTCATCAGATACACGCACATCCACTGCTCAGAGTACCAACATGGATATTGATCTACCTTTGATAACATCTGATGAAGGTTCCACGCTGGATAATCAGGTCGATGGGAGCACAGACTCGTCTGAAGGATTGGGAGGGGTTGGTGATTTGGTTGGAAACACTGATATCTTGGACTCCGGTACCATTCTCGGAGAAGCTGAGCCTGCTAGGGACCGTGCAACTCGCTCTCGTGATCCAGAAAGTACAAAACATGGAGAGGAAACTATGGGCAGCATCGAGGATGACAAATGGGACGAGATCATACGAAGCCGTGTTCTGAAAGATATTTTTCATGTGTTCAACATGCTGCGCATCTCGACAATGCATGGTTTGCGAAATGAATTCGCCCGTGCCCTTCGTGATGCTATTTTCATCCCGGATAACGAAGATCGCGCTCGTATTGCTGCATATGGTGCAGGACTTCAACCACCCATGACATTTGAGGAACTTCGAGTGTCCAAACCGACATGGCTATGGCGACACTGCAAACGTGTGATCCCACCTCCAAAAGAACTCTACCCACTTGTTCAGAAGATTTTTCTAACATATGGGCCTCTCAAAGATGCTACGACAGGTCTTCCTCTCTTTGCGCATCAGCAGTGGCAATCCTCCAAGCAGATTCTTGAACTTATTCGCCAAGGCTTCGTCTCTGATCCGCCTGGCATCCCACTTTACACATGCATTGGGGTTGATTCAAAAGCGTGCAATCTTCCGATATATCGCTGCTTTCGTGGAACGAACTTCACGGAAGGGGGTGTGCACACCCACTTACGTTCGAAGCTTCCGACATCTGGTGCATCAATACGTCATGTGAATGCAAGTCTGTTGGACTTTGTCCTGCGGCATAATCTTTGCGTGCGTCTTTTTTATCATTTATACAATATTTGTAATCTAATATTTCAACTTACAGGTTGGAACGTATAATGAAACGGGCCAGACCTATCGAGGACACTATGATATTTGGCTCACAAACAGCCTGCAAGAACTTCTGGTCTTTGTTGAAGATTTATTGATCAATCCCACCCACATTACCGGCTGGGTGAACGGAAATCTCTACACGCCCACCAATGAAACTATCGGCATTATTCCGGTTCCTTCTGACATCCGCGAATCAAGTGGAATGGCCGAATTTAACCCTAATGTTGATCATAACCGAAAACATCACTACCTTGCAAGTAAACAAGGCACACGCAAGGCAATTCTGCCGGTTCATACACCAGCAGAGTATGCTCTCTTCAAGCATTTTATGAAAACTGATGACGCGTTTGGAACACGCTCAAAAGGTCCAATTTGGCCGCAGTGCGTCCAAGTGTGGAACACATATGCCGACACACATGAAGACATCTACTATAAGGTAAGCCGCATTGGGGCACTTTTGTTATCTGGTCCACATTGCTCATATTTCTTATTAAACTTACTGTTACACAGCTCGTTGAGCAGTTGAAGACATATCATGCACATTGGATGGTGACATTGAACGTCAAACAGTCAAAGTCATTATCATCCACAGCTCGCCGACCCATCAACGAAGCCGCTCGTGATCCGTTGCGCTCGGTAAAAGCACCGCCTGTTCTCCAAAAATCTCCAGAGCGGAACTCTGTCACCACGGGTTTCAACCCAGTTCCCATAACTGCACCATCTGCCAATAATATGGTGGCCGCCCAGAGAGCCTCGCTGTCGCCGTCAAATCAGCCGAGCGACTCTGCCAACGCAGAGTCATCATCTATGCACAGTCCCATTCCGTCATCACGACACCACTCGACCTTGCCCCAATATCCAGCCCCACGTGAAGTTGCTGAAGAAATCGCTCGACAGCGAGTCGCACACCAGTTACAAACCTCGCGTGTGCCGAACAAGGTTCGGAAGTCACGCACATGTCGAAAGTGCGCGCAACCGGGTTGCCCAGGGAGTCAGAGGGTGTCCAACTGCAAGAATACATGTCGCGACTGTGGGAAGGGAGATTGTAGAGGTCGGAATACAAAGAGACCGGATAAAACATGTTCTGAAGGTTGGGAGTAAGTAATCATTGGCACTACACAACAGGTAATATAAATATCTTATAATTTCGTAGACCATAGTACATTTTACTACTGAGAGTGTAGAATACATGTATCATAACTATTTTTCTAATATATACGCCAGCTGAAAGCAGAGCGCGAGCTCTTCACAAGCATGAGAAATGTAGGCAAGAAGTCGGAAAACCCCGCCGGCCGCTAGCAGGCTGCAGGCGGCGGGCGCACTGGCGCGGGAACAACTACGCCGGAGCAGTTCAGACCCACATCTCTAAGCGAGTATCGTGAGCCAGTGCGCTGTATTTTCCGTAAAGAGAAAATAGTCAGGGACATAGTATTTTGGCGAGCAATAAGCGAGTATCCCATATGTTGAACCGGTTCACGTCGCACGTCAATCTATTTACAGATTTGACCCTGTTATCAATGGAGCCGACACAGAGCATCTCGCCGAGGGCTTTTGGCATAGATAGAATAAATGGCTGACGAGGACTCTCTCTTTTCTTTCCCCTCTTTCCTCCTCTTTCCTTTTTTGGCTTCCTTCTTTTTCGATTTATTTTCTAATTTTTTGCAAACGACACCAGTATCGAGCCCGCCAAGCACGGCCGGGTGCCAATAAGTACTTACTGCCAGTGCATGATAATTCGTGTATGATAATTCCTCCGACTTGAAGCTCCGTTTCTTTCACGATAATTCAATGCGACGAAGGAGTCACCAAACAACCGTTGAAGCCATATTCTCGCGTTTATTTACCTAGAAAGTAACAATTAATATATGTACTTACATCAACTGCAAGTTCTCGAAATTAGCAATGTATCCAAACTTTCAAGTTTGCCGTTTGAAGGTGATGTTCTGTATATTCTCCAAGTTGAACGTAACTGGAACGTATTGAGATTACTTCTTCTATCCAGGCCCCAGCATATAGCACCGTGCTCCGGACATCAGTGCTGTGGCATATTGACTGCCGTATTTTGTTGGTGTTGAGGTCGAGTCTACCGGTTTGTTCTTCGTGCAAGCGAGATTCCGATGGTACAACTAGGATTTCAGTCAGTTTAAAATTACATGGTCAGAACAAAAAATCCGGACGCTGCCTCAAAGGGAATAAATCTGGTCTAAGTAGTATCCAAAGGAATCCTAGTTTCGCTTGTCATGCATTAAACATATATATTTAACTGCATCCTCATTCCCAGTCAGAAGTCAGGTGAGTAGAGTATAGCATAGTCGAGCAGAGTAGAGCGCCATCAAATCACTCTCTGAAGCTCATTTCTACTCGAAATATGAGAATCGCTCGATGGATTCTCGTGTGGTATCGAGTAGTAGATGGTGATATTGAGCAAAAAAAACCAACTCTATCCCACTCAATTTCACTCGAAAGCTTGACTGCTTTCCTGTTTGTCAATTATCGAGGAATATATAGTGCAGGAGAGTGGGACAAAGAACTTAAATAGGCTCGAAATCACTCGTCCCGGCTCAATAAATGATAGTGTAGTATCACGCAAAATCGAGTATATTTGAGTATGATACAGTAGTATGGACACTCGCTAATAGCCATCACGCTGCTTTCAATCGTCGCGTTTTTGCCCTCTTGTTTGGATTGGGAGCCTGAAAAGGATTGTCCGCCTGAGCTTCTTTAGCCGCTGCTTTATCCTCTCGTGCTTGCTGTTGAAAACGCTAATGTCATAGTAGAATTGGACCTTTGGTTCACATTATTGTGATAGTGATGGGAAAATCATGACTTACTGCTACGTCTGCAGAGCCTTTGATAGATGTCCAGTACGCTGCAAATTCTGAGTTTGACCCATTGGGATGTGTAGTAGCCCATTCACGTTTACATATATTTCTGTAATGTATATCAAGTCAGAAGGGGAGATATTTTGATTCGAAAAAGAGCGTAAAAACAGACTTACCGAGCTGTGATTGGCTCTGCCCTGGTGTTTTTGAGAGTAGCCACTGCCGCTGCAACTGGCATAGATTGTTCGGCAGGTAGATTCAGTTCTTGTGCTCGTTTCCCAGCCTCAGAAGCACTGGGAAGAGTAGACGGTGCAGTGTCTATATCTGGTGTATGTACCGTAACGTGGCTGGGCCCAGGTGACGCCGCTCTGGTAATCAAATCAGCTTCGGTTGTTGCCAGTGCTGTCGCTGTCGCGTCAACTTGAATGCCACTGGCCGACTCGGAAGTGCTCAGTAATGTGGAAGTTGTCACTGTTGGCTGAGTGCTTTCACTGTGATTCACAAGGTCAACTTGACCAACATCGGAAGCACTACGGGTAGGTGGAGGATCACTTGAAGTCGCAGAGGAGGTTGTTTCCTCAGCGGCTGGGAAACTGAAAGGCGGTAATGATACTTATTTAGCATCACATCGCTCAACACCAAAATATTATATCACTCACAGAATTCGGGCTATCTAAAGATGAAATTTGACGAGGGACCAACGAGGGACATATATGAGTATCAGATACACATCCCAGCATAGTGAGACCACATACCGTTACTGGCCGCGAAGGAATGTTTGTAAATGTTGCAGTTTCAGTACTAGGCTGAGCGAGTTGAGTGATATTGTCAGACTCAGTAGGAGTTTCTACCAAGTCGTTGGGGGCCTTATTTTCGTCGCTGGAATGATCAGTCTCATCAGTCAATTGCATCAAGACTGGATCATCATCTCTGCTTTGAGGATGCTCAGTAGATGTTGTAGTCGGAACCTTTGGGAAGACATTGATCGATAAGTGAGAACCAAGAGAATCAGAGACAAACGCGACCATACATACCACAGGCTTGCCTTGATGTGTCCGCTTTGTTCTTTTTACTCCGGACTTCCTCTCTACATCCTCTTCCTTGCCATCGCTAAGGCTGCGCTTCTGAGGTTTTGCATCTGGGGAAGTGTCTTTGCAGTTGGCTTGCTCTTGCTTAATGGCGTTGCGTGGACCTTTGTGACCGTGATTGTTGTAGAATGACGAATAATTCTTTGTTGCGAGGTGCTGTGCTTTCCAGTTATTATTGCAGTATCGCATTTCTGGACATTTCTCTTCCATTCCTGCACAATAGAATTCCTTGACATCGGCAGCAGCTTCTCCCCACTTTATAGGTGCTCGTCCTTTGTAGATTATCTCGAACCACAGTGCGTGTGCCACCTCTCGTATCTCCTTGGCTCGGGCGTCTGATACTGTATGTCCATCTTCAGTTTCCATATAGTTGCTCACGATTACTTGGTTAGCAGATGTCGCTAACATCTCTCTGCAGTATGTCTTCCAATCCGTATCTTTCCAAAACTTGATCTGAGGATAATCATCTTTACAGAGGGACTTCACCTTGTACTTGTTCCCACCCAGGCCACCCAAACCACCACCACCCCCTTGTGTACTGAGTGGAATGGTTTGTCCAAGAGGATTTGCAACAGTTAGTAGACTAGGAACAGCCCCAACTACTGCCGAAAATGCTTTCCTGCGAACACCAAAGTGGTCAGCATATTTCACAGGTGACTCAATAATTCAATGGGCAACTAACGTCATTGTGTCTAACCGTGTCTCCAGGATAAGGATCTTTCTCCTGGCTTCTTCGAGTTCTTGGTAAATCCCACTTTGATATGGGTCAACTGAAAAATGACTTGTAGTGCGGGAACCCATTTGCGACAGTGTTCCATTGCCATTGTTTGACCAGTCTTCAGTAGTCGGTGTGCCAGTGTGCTGATATGGTCCCCAAGATACAGTGCGCCGTAGTCCAATGGGCTCGACCACGTGTCGTGGTAGGTTGCCAGCGCCTCCTTGTAGGATGTTGCGCTCTTGTAAGATGTTGTGCTCGGTGGAGGAACTTGAACGTGATGAACCCAGCGAAGGGTTGGGTCCATTGAAAGAAAGTTGGTAGTCGATGTTCTCTTCGTTGAAATTCATTTCTAATGCCATGACATGTAGAAAAAAAGTTCGATGAACAGGAAAAAGGTGGACAACTTAATGTCAATGTGTGACTGTGATTCACGGCGCCGCTCCATCATGAAAGTCTCCGCTCAATTGAGCATCTTATGCTGTATGCACTGGTAAGTTAACTTGTCTGTTTGCCCATTCGCTGATTCTTTTACTTGTAGCAGGAAATGTATGCATATTACGATAGGCAAACGATAGGTAACAACAAAATCCTTTCACGACGTAATCCAAGACCAGGCATATCTACAGACTACTGGCTATTGTTAAAAAAGATCGCGCCTTCTCTGTGTAAGCCTGCATGCTGCGGGGAGTACACAACTTGGAGGGGCGTGGGGGGCTGCGTGATAGCACGATATTGTCCAAGAACATTATTGAGCTTTGTAATTTCATGTTGTAGACGGAAAATGACGTCCTGCTGGATGTGGATGACTTCATTGCTTTTCACAATGTATGTCTGTTACCAATTCAATGATGACTATGATTAAGTGGCATTGCATAGACGAGCATTTAGACTCACGACTAATTTTTGAATGTCGAGGCCCGACGTCAAAAGGAGAACCTCCACTTCTTCAGCTATGTTGATAGCCAGCATGGATGCCGGTGGCTCTTGCCCATGCGGTGGTGTTGGTGGTGGTGGTGGTGGTGGCGGCGGTAATTGCATAGGGTCTGGCGTGAGCATAGCAGGTTCGATTGTGTTGGTTGAAGAGGACGGAGTTGCCATGTCGTGCTCAATGTTGTAGTAAGGAAGTAAAAGTCACTGCTATGAGCTGGCAATTTATATGGTATCAGAAATTCTCAGCCTATTATACAATATTTTACCAGGAGTTTACAAGACTCTATTCTGCTCAATTACGCTATATCTCACTCTAGTGATGTTGCGGTTCTGGCTTGGCACCAGTGCCCTGGCTCTTGCCCGGCCTTTTGGCGTAGCCGTGCGCTACATTTGGCTGGGTGTGTCCACATTTGCCTTTGGAGGATGGCGAAGTGTGGAGATGTCGATAGGTCCTTGTGTACACAGAGTGAGGAAATGCCAAGGACGGTGCACGCATGCGTTGAAAAGATATGCGTCAGTGCGAGATTGACTCACACTCTGTATATACAGCCATCAGCGGTGATCTACAGTAATCAATGAGACACTCACCAGGCATGGATGCAGATCAGGGGGATGAGGATGAGGATGATTATCCTTCTCTCTTCCCACCTGAATCGGACAATGGCGATCGTTCACATGGACTTGACACATCCCAGGGCACCCAGGAAAACTATCAGCAGGACGCTGGAACGGCTGGAGGAACCACTAATCCATCTACAGTGGATTCTGGGGGTAATTTGTCTTCGGGCACGTCGAACACGCGATCGATCGATTTCACGGTCAATCCGACCTCGGATTCGGATTCTATGACCTCGAAAACCCCAAGTGCACGTTCTATAACCTCGGGAAAATGTCGGCGATGTTAGCACTGACAATGGTGAAGCACATACCTCTGATGAGGAACAACTCTGCCGCTCCACGCGCAGCTGCCGCATGCCGCTCCGAAACGATGATTACCGTTTCTCCTGCACCTCCTACACAGCCAATCACCGCTTGAACAGGTCTGCCACTGTCGAAGAGGTCGAGGACGAGGATGTGCTGCATCCGCAGCCATCCGCAGCACCCATCGCTTCCAGCTCTGATACAGCCACGTTCGATTCCGCCACTACTTCAGTGGGTGATGAATCAGCAAAAACTTGCTTTGTGGGCCACTGCATGGCATGGCTACGAGTCTTTTTTGATGATTTTTTTTGTTATTGTATCCATTTATATGTGCAAATAATGATCTATTCTGTGCCAATGCAACTACAACAGACACAATATCTATTATCTGGCCACACAGAATAATTTATTTAGACATCTGCATTTGATCTGCATGATTTTACAAGACTTGTACATATATTTTTGAGGCACACAATATCCTTTCATTTTATTCTTCAACTTTCTRATGTCAGACTTCAACTTTGCAACCTGACAGAATATCCCAACTTCCCAAGTACAGTGTAATACCACACCTTCACACATGATCACTTCTTTGCACACCATCAAATTTTCCATCATTTTCTGTTTAAAACTTATAATATTTGGCAGAGTCATTTGTCTATATTATATATACTAGTTTAAAATATTGACAATAGAAAGGGCTGGAGGAGTACAAGACATTAAGGTAAAATCACTGGAATTGCATGCAATCAGTGAATCATACTCTCAATTGTTCAGTATACAAAACACTATATTGACCAGATATACATGTACTGTATGTTCTCTGAATGATTGTTTACTAAACAGAATTGGTGAAGAGCTTGAGAGTGAGCTTTACARTTGCTTTCAATGATGCAAATAATTGTTTTGGAAACAGAATTGGTAAAGAGCTTGTGAGGGTGAGCCTTACAGCYGCTATCAATGCTTGGTCAGCAAGTTGGCTTTGAGGTACACAGCCACTGCTCGGGATGCTAGTTCATAAGTGACCRTGCAATATCTGCCACTGTTGTTAGATTACCATATTGACTCACCCAATAGATATACATGTACTGTATGTACTGCAGATAATGATTGTTTGGGAACAGAATTGGTAAAGAGCTTGAGTGTGAGCCTTACGGCTGCTATCAATGCTTGGTCAGCAAGTGCCAAGTTGACCTTGAGGTACACAGCCACCACTGAGGATGTCAGCTCATAAGTGACTAGTGATGTGTGGGCTCTGGCTTGAGGCCYGAAGCCCATATATAAAAAATTCTATCTTTCAAAAAAATCGCCTGAAAATGGTGCTCAGCAAAACTTTCAAGCCATTGGCAGAAGCTGCTCATGCATTTGACGCATGCGACAACATACTGTTGATATGCAGTCACCAGTGCTGAACATTGAACAATTCCATCTCTCCCCTCCTGCATTTAGAAGAGAMATGCATCTTGCACCCCACATGCTGGCAACCACGCAAAGAGCACCACACTTCAAAAGCAGCCTGTGAAGGGTGTGCACAACCTGGCGGGATGCAGAGAAGTGAGGGCAGACATGTCATGTGGCTGTGTTGTAAGCACCATACATTTTCTGTCTAAAGCATGCTGATCACTTGCATCATCACCACTTCACTCAACRGCAGCRGCAGAAGTTGCATCAGTACTACAGCCGCTACTCTGTGCCCCTCTCGACTCCCGCAGCCCCTGTGGTGCTTAAAGTCCATCTGGCACCAAGACTGAACAGGGGAAAGCAGCAGGAACAGCAAGAAGAGGAATGCGCCTTGCGATTCATGGTATGTATGCCGCACCACTCGTTACTCAAGTACTCAACCTCCTGTACAGGCTTGTGTGATGCAGAACACTCACAGGATATAGAGCAAACAACAATGGATACTAGCTGCATGCTCGAGATTGTGGGAACATGGGCACAAGGTGTGTGCACCGCTACTCCTTTCACCACCTGCACACTCATCCTACCACAACACCGGCTACCTGACCACTTGAACATCAGTAC